>CAUYON010104463.1:0-10990 GCA_963573935.1 Arctocebus calabarensis | reverse complement strand
AAGCCTCACGCTGTCTCCCTGTGTCCCCAAAGGGAAGTTTCTGGGCAGATCCCGCCTGGCAGAGATGCCTGAAGTCCTCTCTCCCCAGTCTCACTGTGCCCAGCCGCAAGGAAGCTGTTACTCGTCCGCCATCTTGCCAGTTTATATCTAAATTAAACTTTGTAACATGTGAAGTAACTTAATGAGAGGTTATGAAAGGAAGTATGGAAGAACCCAGAAATCACATTTATTTCTTAACTATAATTCAAAACATGTTGAAAATGTAATAAAAGCCTGTAAACTTGTGTGCTTCTGGTTAAACACAAATTACATATTTTAAAATAAACACTTGCAGAAAAAAACAATGAAAAATGATAATATTTATTATTTGTTTTTTCTATGCTTATGTTCAAACTTTTTTTTTTTTTTTTGAGACAGAGTCTCACTTTGTCACCCTTGGTAGAGTGCTGTAGCATGGTAGCTCACAGCAACCTCAAACTTTTGGGCTGAACTGATTCTCTTGCCTCAGCCTCCTAAGTAGCTGGAACTACAGGAGTTCACCACAATGCCTGACTATATTTTAGAGACGGAGTTTGGCTCTTGCTTAGGCTGGTCTCACACTCCTAAACTCAAGCACTTCACTCTCCTTGGCCTCCCAGAGTACTAGGATTATAGGTGTGATCTACCACACCTGGCCAAACTTCTTAATTAAGAATATTTACAACAGCCTAAATTGTATGTTTATTCAAGCTTCACTTCTCATAGTTAAACTGCCAAAAAAATTATATCTTGAGTGGAGGTTTGGGAACATAAACAAAATGTTTTTGTAGCTCTGCTCTTTCCTGAGTGTGCAGACAAGAAATTCAGAGCTTTTGAGAAATACGGTAACTATTTAACACTTAGTGGTTCAATGGAGAAACTCTTACTCACTAAACTTAGTGAGTAGATTAAAACACAACCAGAATTCCCTTCTGAGGAAGCTTGTTTACTTTTAAGCTGTAATTTTGACATGACTCCAGGTGTAATGTGTAGAAATCTAGTTGGGCAGCATGTGTGGCTCAGTGGGTAGGGCGTGGGCCCCATATACCCAGGGTGGCGGGTTTGAACCTGACCCTGGTAAAATTGCAACAAAAAGGTAGCCAGGCATTGTGGCAAGCACCTGTAGTTCCATTTACTTGGAAGGCTGAGTCAAGAGAATTGCCTAAACCTAAGAGTTGGAGGTTGCTGTGAGCTGTGACGCCACAGCACTCTACCAAGGACAATAAAGTGAAACTCTGACTCAAAAAAAAAAAAAAAGAAAAAAGAAAAAGAAAGAAAGAAAGGCAATGTTTTATAACATAGTGGTTAAGAAAGTAAGCTTTGGAGTTAAGCTTGGGTAAATCTAGCATAAGCTATTTAGAAGGTGTTTGACCTAAGACATTATCTTAGCCTCCTCATCCAAAAATTGAATACCTACCATGTGCCAAGTACTGTCCTAGGAGCTGGGAATGTAATAATAAAGAACATGTTTGGTCCAAATCCTCACGAATATTACATTCCAATTGATGGAAATAGAGTTTTTAAAATTAACTAACATGAAAATTTCTAGGGAGCATTATTATGAAAATAAAAGGATAATGTGAAAGAGATATTGAGACAGTTCTTTGGACAGAGTTGTCAATGAAACCCTCTCTGGGGAGGTTAGATTTAATCTCAGACCTGAATGACAAGGAGTCACCCATCATCTGTGCTAAGGTTTAGTAGAAAAGCAGTCCAGGCAGAAGGAAAGGCTAGTGCCTTTACAAAGAGAATGGGTTTGGCATATGCTAAAAAAGAAAAAGAAGGTAGTGTGGCTATGGCAGCAAAGCTTAAAGAGCAAGGAAGTAAATGCCGCTGTGCCTTAAAGAACCTGATAGACAGTTTGTTTTCATTTTTGTTTTTGTTTGAAACAGGGTCTCAATCTGTCACCCAGGGTGGAGAACAGTGGCACCATCACGGCAGCTGCAAACTCCTAGGCTCAAGCTATAATCCCACCTCAGCCTCCCAAATAGCTCAGATTATAGGTACATTCCATCATGTTCAGCTAATTTTTTAAGAGAAGGGATTTCACTATATTGCCCAGTTTGTCTGTGAACTGATGGCCTCAAGCAATCCTTCCCCCTTGGCCTCCAAAGTGCTGGGATTACAGGCATGAGCCACCATTCCTGGCTGAGGTTTCTTTTAAGTACAGTGTGAAGGAATTAGAGCGTTTTCGTCAGAGTGGTTGTGAAGATTGAACGAGATAACATCCATAAAGCACTCAGCACAATATGCAGAGTGAACACTCAGGAAGGGATAATATCATCATCACTGTTATTATATGATAAAACCCTGACATATAGCATATTTTGAAGTCCAAAAAAATATTTATTCTTACAATATTCAGGGTCAAGATGTTGCAAGATTACTGAAGTAAGAACAGGGCCTGAGCAGAGAATGGGAGTCAGATGCCAATCACCGTATGGCCAAATTCTCCATTTGGGGGCATGCATTACTGTACTGTATTTCTTATCATCATTACATAGTATCACCATCAGCATTATCGTCAATGAGACTGACATCCAATCTTAGGCCAGTACCTCTCATCATTGGAATGAAATGTTAACCAGCCTATGCCAAAATAAATCTGAAGGAGGAATACTTAATGGTGTGGTTGCTGTGAAATGACACCAACAGTCCTTAATTTCCCCTAGAACATCATTGGGTAAATGGATTTTCTATTTTCCAAGATGGGTAAGAATCCCCTTCCACCCATTTCAGGGAGCTTGTGGGCGGCAAACACCAGGCTGTGAATATCAAGACATCTGTTTCCAGCTGGAACTCACATGGATGTGCCAAGGATGTTTCCTGGCCACACCTTGTCATCTGTGCCTCCTCCTGTGAGAACACCATATAAAGTAGTCCTTACTCTGTGGATCACTTAGTTTACTAAATCATGGTTTATTTTTTCCTCACGATATCACAGGCTATTTTAGAGTCAGTTTCAAAAGGTTCTAAATGACTTGGCTCAAAATTGATTTTGTATTAAGGGAAAGAACCAATGTCCCAGAGTTTCAATCAGCACCTTAACAATAGGCTACTGACCTCCCACAGATTGCCAGCAGCAATAGTTAGCTAAGAGATTTCCAGTGTTCATTTTCCTCTGCTCCTTCTCTACATGTTTCTGGTCAACAATCTCATGGGAAGGGACTGGGGGAAGGTGGGCACCCTGTAAGAGCTGCTGCCTCATCCCACATAACTTCTAAAGGTTCATCCACTAAGCCACCTAGTCATTTTGCTTGACAGTTATGGAATTATACAAGTTATCTTTCAAGTGGTGGGATAAGGAGTTATGATGCCGCAGCAAAGCCATCACAACACTGCTTTCGATAACATACCCATCACACTCCCAGCATTTAATTAATGTTACTGTGGCTCAGTCAGTAGGGTGCGGGCCCCATATACTGATGGTGGTGGGTTCAAACCCAGCCCCACCAAACTGCAACAACAACAACAAAAAAAATAGCCAGACATTGTGGTGGGCACCTGTGGTCCCAGCTACTTGGGAGGCTGAGGCAAGAGAATAGCCTAAGCCCAGGAGTTGGAGGTTGCTGTGAGCTGTGTGATGCCACGGCACTCTATCAAGGGCGATAAAGTGAGACTCTGTCTCTATAAAAAAAAAAAGTAACACGTATTGCCTGTGGCTCAAAGGAGGAGGGTGCCAGCCCTGTATGCCAGAGGTGGTGGGTTCAATCCCTGCCCCGGCCAAAAACTGCAATAAAAAAAATTAAAAAATAGTAACATTTCATTCACATATAATATTAGGACAATGAGGTTTTCTTCATCAATGAATTTTCCAGATGAGCAAAGCTTACCCCATCAAGAACCAAAAGGGGTTTTAAAAAATTTGAATTATTTTTTATGGAACTGAAATGTATCCTATACGTCCAATGATGTCTTAAACAAGGTGTGAGGGTCTTTATTGTATTTATTCATAGCCAATGATCACTTTAAGTGTAATACACTGATATAAGCAATGACTTCACTAAACAGCCTCACGTATGGTTTTCAAGTTGTCTACTCTCCTTGGCAGGCCAGGTCCTTGTCTGGCAGGCTGCCTGTTGTCACTTACTACTATCAGTAGGTCTGACTGCCCTTAGCTTGTGCTTTCTCACCCCTGTTCTCATT
The DNA here is from genome assembly GCA_963573935.1 of Arctocebus calabarensis. NCBI lineage: Eukaryota > Metazoa > Chordata > Mammalia > Primates > Lorisidae > Arctocebus > Arctocebus calabarensis. The sequence continues at coordinate 6,826 of CAUYON010104463.1, read as the reverse complement.
TGCTCTGAGTAAGAAACCAGACTACAAAGCTCATGGAAATAAAAGGCAACATTTTATAACAACTTTCAGTCCACAAGGCCTCAGTGAGGTGTCTAAGAGTCTTTCCCTACCTCAAAATGAAAAGAAAGTGTATAGAGGCTTGAGATAGATATTTTCCTTTCTAACTTTTTCCCATTTTCTTTTGTGTGTGTGTGTGTTTTGTTTTGGGGTTTGTTTTTTTTTTCTTTTTTTGGCAAGCTGCACATTATTACATTCTAAGAATATTCTCTTGTAACTCTCATTTTCTCACTTCCAATTCCTAAATAAACTTTCTTATTCATCTCATAAAGTTAATTTCTAATTGTCATTAGATCATATCTTCCTAAATTTTCAAAACTCACTGCGGGATGATGTCAGGGGATAAAAAGATCTTTTGGAAGGGACATTTAGTAGCCTTTACCCTCGTTTCTCATTGGGATTCCTGGTGTGATTTAAATTTCACCTCAGCGATGCCCGAAGAGTGAATATCTGGTAAGGAACAAAGAACTAAACAACAAAATCGCAATGTGACAATGTAATTGCTGTAGTAGACTGCTACATAAATAGACACATAGATTCTTTCTTAATTTTATTCCACCGAGACTAATGACTGACCCTAATGAAAATCCTAGTGGAAATCATTGTAGTAAAAATAACCAAAACATTAAGAATAGGACAAGTGAGAATGACGATGGCTGAAGAGCATTTGAACCATCAAGCATCCTTACTAATCCAACCACAAAAATAAGTACTGGCTCATGGGCTAAGTACCTAAAAGAAATCAGAGACCATCTTGTATGAATCAGGGTGTAGATGTTAAGGGAAAAACTCTACAATGATCCTTTAGTTCCCCTTATTGTAATCTGTGTATAGCAACATAAAGTCTCAAGCTAGTTCTATGCTTTGGTGTTGTCAGACTTATAGTGTGGTTGCTTTTCTAGTTCAAGCAACAAATTATAAATTCTTCCTCCTTAGTTAAAAAAAAAAATACTGAAGTAAGGTTTCCAATCCTTTTAGTCATTCCCAAGCCACCTGTAAATCCACAAGTGAGCACTTTAAAAAAAACACATGTATACCTGCATCTGATTCCACAAAGTATTTGGTGTGGCTTATAAAAACAAATAAGGTCAACAAAGATTTTTTTAGTTGAAATAGTTTGAACCAAAAGTATAAAAATAAAAAGAACAAGCAAGAAAACAATTAAATCATATGGCAAGAATAGTGTAAGTGGTGTTGCACTAGAAAGAGGCTTATAGATTTGGTTGGTAATTTGACAGTGAGTTTCTGAAAGTTAAAGAGAGAAACAAAACATTGTAAAATTAATAGAAGTCATAAAATGTAAAGAATGCTTGAGTGATAAAATAAATTTTCCTCATCAATCATGTAAAAAAGATACCACATAAAAAAATGACTGACATCCACAAAAACAGGCCTGGAGATAACAATCCATGGTATTTGGCTGTTCTTTTAATTCTCCTTATTGTAAGACAATAGTATAATACAAAAATGCAATTTGGCTAACTCAGTTCTCCAAAGCACTGAAACTTTTGATGACCTGGCTTGACTCAGGAGCAATATTAATTATCTAAATGAGAATGTACTGCATGATATTCAGAGAATTTCCCTCAAATATAAGTATTTGCAATTAAGCTGTTTAAATAAGAATTGGACAAAAGAAGGTTAAAAATTAGCTTATCACCTGGGAGTTGTGGCAGGTGCCTATAGTCTCAGCTATTCCGGAGGCTGAGGCAGGAGGATCACTTGAGCCCAAGAGTTTGAGGTTGTGGAGGGATGTTGGATATTGTCGAAGGCTTTTTCTGCATCAATTGAGAGAATTATGTGGTCTTTATTTTTTAATTTGTTTATGTGTTGGATTACATTAATCGATTTACGTATATTGAACCAGCCCAGAGCCCATCGATACATGAATGGATTAATAAACTGTGATACATGTATACCATGGAATATTATGCAGCCTTAAAGAAAGAGGGTGACTTTTCCTCTTTCATTTTTACATGGATGGAGCTGGAACATGTTCTCCTTAGCAAAGTATCTCTAGAATGGAAGAAAAAGTATCCAATGTATACAGCCCTAATATGCGACAAATTCTTTATCATTCAAGTGAAGGCTACAACCCATTTATTGCACAGGAAGACAGGGAAAGGGGAGAGGGAGGGAAGGAGAGGGAGAGGGTGTGGGGAGATGGGACAAAGGTTGAGATCACATGTGTGGTACATATTTGAAGGGTCAGGAGAAAACTTCTAAATACGGATCAAAAATGTTTTCATAAAGTAAACCAGAAAATATCATGAATGGTATGTCAATCAGGTTGATAAAAATATCTCAGATTGCATGTGAAGCCCCCACACTGTACACCATGATTGAACTAATGTACACAGCTATGATTCAATAAAAAAAAAAGAAAAAAAAAACATATACACTTACACTAAGCAGGTAATGGCATTGTATTTATGCTAAAGAACTAAAGAGGAGCATCTTCAAAGAATAGTTGAAAATATTATGAATAATTTATAAAAATTTTAATTGCAATCATCTTAGAGTAGAGAAATACCTAGATTTAAATTTTACCTCTTAGTATTTATGTTGTGGACTCAGACTCCTATGTTGATCAATAATGATTTGTACATAATTATGATACAGTTTGAAAGTCTTTATCTTAAAATATTGTCACAAGATATTTGGCTGGTTCTTATTTTGTCAGTGTCTCAAACAACTCAAAATTCAAGTGTATTTTTAATCTATTATTTTTTCTATAGTGAATGAAAACATTATATAAAACTTTTAAAATATTTAAAAGTAAAAACAAGGAAAGTCTTTACTTATTAACATAGCCACTGTCAAAATGTGTGTACTTTACTCTTTTGTACTTTTCTATGACTTAATAACATATGTAATATCTATAAGTAGACCGTGTTTAGAACTTTGTCTTTATTTATTAATTAACTTATCAAACATTTGTCAAGTGTCTACAAACAAGAGTAACCAACTGCCCTGGTTTGCCTGGGACTTTCCTGCTGTTATGAAAGTCTCCCATCCTGGGAAATCTTGTCAGCGCATGGCAGACCAGCATGGTTGGTCACACTACTACAAAATGAAGATGAATCAGAATAGACTGAAGGAATTTCAAGTTTCAGTGGAAGTGATATACATGCTAAATTAGCTATATCTTAAATTTTTCCCTTCTTAGTATTTTTCAATAGTCTTATAATAATTTTCTCTATTTGTTTCATACATTGCTAAACAATAATAAATGTCAAGTAATTTTAATTTTTACATTTTTTTCTTTCTTTCTTTTTTTTTTTTTTTTTTTTTTTGCAGTTTTTGGCCGAGGCTGTGTTTGAACCTGCCACCTTCGGTATATGGGGCCAGTGCCCTACTCCTTTGAGCCACAGGCGCCACCCCAGTAATTTTTATTTTTTATCAATTAAACTTTACAATACATTGACATGCAAAATTGAAATGATTTTGCTAATAATTAAACACCTAGCAAGCGGTAAAAGCAATTTACCTTGGTTTACCAATATTATGCTAGCAAGCATGTTGTTAGTGTACTCCCTTATTTATACTTTCCCTCCTTATATTCAACATCCACTTTCACTAAAATGGACTCATCGTGAGAATGTGAGGCCAGGCCAAAAGATATTTCAAAAAAATAAAACTTGGGTGAGTAAACACACAACTGTAATAACTGCCTTTTTATTGTATAAAATACTGTTACAGGGAGCTTCATTTCGAAATATTCTTTTTAATTTCATTAACAATTGATAGTACCAGCATATAATAGAACAAGTGAAGGGGAACCACATTGCAGTTGAGCTCAGGAAATGTAGATTGGATATATATGTAAAATGAATTATAGGACTAAAATTTATTGGGCTATCTGCAAGAACTTAATATTTATAGGAATAAATAAATAAAGTGCTTTGTGTAATAGTGTTTTACTTTTTATAATTGAGCAAGAGCAACATTAAAATTTTCCTTCATTTAACTGATACCATAAAACTGTATAAAGTATTTGAGTAGTATCGATAGTGTTAGTATTAGAACATTTAATGTCTTTGAGTAAATGGATGATGGCTATGAATTAAAGAAAATAGATGGGAAATAATATTTGCTGAGAATTTACCATGTTCTGCTGTGTGCTTGGTCAGTAAATTTACTTAACAATTTATGGCTGGTCCTGATTCATTGACAAGAAAACTAAAATTCAGAGAGGCTGAGCAACTTTTTCAAATTCACATGGGCAGTAAATGTCACAAACTGTCCATGTTTTATTTTATTTTTTCAGGATTTCTAAACATTTGTATTTTTTTTCCTTTTTTTTTTAATTAAAGCATTCTCTTTATTTTTTATTTTTTAATTTTTTTTTTTGCAGTTTTTGGCCGGGGGCCAGATTTGAACCCACCACCTCCAGCATATGGGGCTGGCACCCTACTCCTTGAGCCACAGGCGCCAACCTCTGTTTTCATATTTATAAGGTTAATTTTTGTGTATGCTGAGACATAGGGATCTAATTTCATTCTTTTGCATATAGCTATATAATTTTCTTAGCATTATTTATTATTTATTCTTGCCTAGTAAATGTTATGGGCTGCTCTTTTAAAGATTAGTTGGTTACAGGTATCAAGTTTTATTCTGGGTTCTGTAATCTGTTCCACTGATCTTGTTCCATTGATGATGTGTCTCTTTATACCAGTACCATGCTGTTTTTATACTGTAGCCTTGTAGTATAATATGAAGTCAGGTAAGGTGATGTCTTCAGTTTTCTTCTTTTTGCAAAAATTGCTTTCACTATTCAATCTAACAGGGGCTTCCATTTGAATTTTAGAATTTTTCCCCTAATTCTTTAAAAATCACATTAGTATTTTGGTAGAGATTGCATTGAATCTGTAGATTACTTTGCGAAGTATGATCATTTTAACATGTTGATTTTTCCAATCCATGAGCATAGGATACTTTTCCATTTCTTCATGTCCTCTACGATTTCCTTCATCAGTGATATGGGGGATTCCTCAAAAATACTCCTAGATTTAACAAATGAATTCAGCTAAGTCCAAAATTATATAATAAATGTACAAACATCAACTGCCTTGCTATACACCAACAACCCCCAAACTATGACGAAAAATCAAGAACTTTTTTATAGTAGCTGTGGAAAGTCTCTTTAAACTCATATCTGTCTCACAATTTCACACTTTTATCTACTACATCACACAAATATTCAGAGTAGTCCCTGGGGTAATTATTTTTAGAATGTTTTTACAGGTTTCCATTTTTTTTTCCAAATAGTACTCAAATAAAAAAAAATGCATATGTGTCTTTGTGCAAATATATAACTAATTCTGTAGGATAGATTCTGAGATGTAAAATTTTTGAAATGAAGTTTATATTTTAATGTTTCATATACTGTCTTGTATTGCCACATTATTTTACCCACCATCTTACCAACTTATAACCACAATGTATAGAAGAGGGAGCATGTCCTTTAGTCTTGCCAACAATTAAAATTATGGTATTTTTTAATACCTTTTTCCAATACAATAAATAAAAAATGATACCTCATCATTGCATATATTATGGGAGAGTTAGTATACAACAAAAGTAAAGATTTGACTTTTATCACAGCTAGTTAAATTGAGGTTAACTCTAGTGTTCCATTATAATATAAAGAACACTCCTGAGGCCTAGTATTTAGAGACAAAGACATTATTTGCGGTAATCTTGCCAAAACTGATATTAACATAGTTGATAGTTCAGACAATTCCACGCTAGCCATGAATTACCTCTTTGTTTGAAATAATTTTGATAAACCTTATATTCCCAATACCAAGACCACCCACCTAGATGCATCTGTACCTGTGTACTCTGTTTAGCTTTAGTAGCAGAGCTTAAATTATCTTCATGCTCATCTAAGGGCACCCTACCATCTGTATGCTCCACCTGCAGTTATACCCCTACAAGCATGCGTGCTCGCGCGTGCACACACACACACACACACACACACTCATGAATCCTCAGTTGTTTTCTTTCTGTGATACCCTTGCCAATACCAGGAAAATATGCTGAACTGGCACTTATATGATGATGTTGTTATCTTCTCAAAGACCACATGCTCCTTTCATGACTGTCACTTTTATCCTCTTCCCGTCAGACCAAAAACTTCTAAATGAGCTTCTAAATGTTCTATTCTAGAAGTGAGGAACCTTTTCATGTTGGAAGCCTGCATTAATTTAACTGTAATTAAATAAGGCCACATTCAAGTAATTTCAATGAGATGTACTTAAAAATATACAGTTTTTTGGGAAAAAATACCTACTATGTATTTTTAAATAATTTCAAAAGTGTAAAGTTTCATTAATTTTAAAGTTAACTAAACTTTGTTATGTCTGTTTTTTAGGGAACCATTGGGCTTCTTCCATGACTTAGCAATTATGAATTGGGCTGCAATGAACTTTCTGGTACAGATATCTTTTTATAATGTGATCTTTGGTCTCCAGGGTATATACCAAGTAAACGAATTATAGGGTCAAGTGGCAGGTCTATTTTTAGATCTCTAAGTGTTCTTCAAACATCCTTCCAAAAGGAACGTATTAGTTTACATTCCCACCAGCAGTGTAGAAGTGTTCCCTTTTCTCCACATCCATGCCAACATTTCTGGTTTGGGGATTTTGTCATGTGGGCTAATCTTACTGGAGTTAGGTGATATCTCAAAGTAGATTTGATTTGCATTTCTCTGATGATTAAGGATGGTGAAGGATGGTGAGCATTTTTTCATGTGTCTGTAGGC
>CAUYON010104458.1:0-16365 GCA_963573935.1 Arctocebus calabarensis | reverse complement strand
TCTCGTTTACTATATGAAAACATATTCTTGTGTTTTCCAAACCAGTTCTGATAACATGTTCTGTCCCATTCCCACCTAAGCTATCCAAAATATCTAAGAAATTCCAATATTTTAGGATACAAAACTTTCAATTGTTTTTATACCTAGAAACAAACAAATGTTTTTGTGCCTTAGTTTTGGTTCAGAAAATAGAGTCATTGTATTTGTTTACTCATTCAATGCTTTTTTTTTTTTTTTTTTTTGTAGAGACAGAGTCTCACTTTGTCACCCTCGGTAGAGTGCCGTGGCATCACACAGCTCACAGCAACCTCCAACTCCTGGGCTTAGGCGATTCTCTCGCCTCAGCCTCACAAGTAGCTGGGACTACAGGCGCCAGCCACAATGCATTTCAATCGAGCACTGCCACGTGCTACACGGGTGTACTGGCGAACAAGGCAGACAAGGTCGTTGGCCTAATGGAACTTATGTTGTGATGAGAGTACTCTAAAAAACATAAAGAAACCAGATAACTACAGACAGTGGATACAATGAAGGCAATCACAGGATAAAGTGACAGAGCACGACAGGGAGGGACCTACTTTAGACTGGGTGATCAGGGAAGGCATCCCTGAGTGGACGCCCACCTGATGGTGAAAAGTCAGCCATGCAAAACTCTTAGGAAAAAAAGTTATGGATAGAAGAAATAGCAAATATGGTTTCAGAGGCAGATAATAATATTGACTATGTGACAGGCACTGTTCAAATACTTTACATGCTAGAACGATTTAATTCTCACCACAATCCCATGAGTTAGACACTATTAGTAGCTCCATTTTTCAGAAAAGGAAACTGAGGCAGAAAGAAGCTGCAAGACTGACCTAAGGTCCATAGCTAGTCAATGGCAGGTCAAGGATTGAAACCTAGGCAATCTTGCTCTAAAATCTCTACCTTAACCATATGAGAATGGGATAGGTGTTCAAACAATATATGAATCTATCTTTAAGAGTTGGAATTTGCATAACACTTATTGAAAAGTCATACACAGCAGTCTAGGAAGCTATGGGGCTAAGCCAGTAGCTGGGCTCCTAGCAAGTAGATAAGTGTGAGCAGTGAAAGAACTCCCTACTTATTGAATCAGATTTGGAACATGGAATTTTGATGTAAGAAGTGATCCCTGAGCCCCCGGACTTAAAACTTTTCTGTAATATTCAGAAGTGTCAGGAAAAAAGGCAGGAAATTAGTGTAAGAATATTAGCCCTTCTCATAAACAACTATCATAAATCCAAGTTTCTATCACCTACCTAAAGAGTTCTCCAAGAAAGACAGTCTGATTAAATGAGATAAGTGTGAAGAAGCTGGCAACATGTCATCAATTCAGACAGTTAGTTCAGAGATGTAATCATCATTTCTCATTTCCCTGGAATTTTTCATCTATATTACTTACCTATTATAATAATAAGAGCAGAAGAAGCAGACTTCATCTGAAAAAAAAAATGCCCCCATTTCCTGCAAACATTAACCCATTGTCCTCAAGATACTGCAGATAACAACAGAGTCCACAAGACAATTCATTTAAAGGACAAAAAAGAAGTGTTTTGAACTCCAAGTACTTTTTGTTTATACCACTTCTTCTTCTTCTTTTTTTTTTTTTTTTTTTGGCCAGGACCAAGTTTGAACCCACCACCTCTGGCATATGGGGCCGGCTCCCTACTCCTTTGAGCCACAGGCGCCGTCCTGTTTATACCACTTCTTTCTAGACTTTCCTCTATTCCTTTTTAGATGTTTAGGGCTTTTTAGTGTGATTTCCTTAACATACATAGAAAAAGACAAATATATATATAATTCAGTCAGTGTTTACAATAATGGGTAGAGAGCTTGAAAATACACAGAACTAGGATAAGAGGAAAAATAAATGTTAGAGCTGGAAGACATCTGCCAGTGTTTTATCATTATATAACTGGGAACAGGACTGATCCAAAAATCTGCAACTGATAGACTGGGCTAGCACTTCTCTGTTTGCTATTTCACAGTCTCAAGGCCAGAACTAGGTGGCTTCTCAGTAAAGACACTGAAATGATTTGACTCCATCTTTTATCTTTAGCCCTAGAATGCCATTTCAACCTGGACTTTGGTAAAATTCCACTTGTACTCTGGCTTCAATTTCCCTATCTGAAAACCACTGAGATAGGACAGTGACAACATATAGATGGTCACTCTTAAATATAACTGCATTTGTGGTTTCTTGTTACCTTATAGGATGAAGTCCAACTGCCTTACCATGCATGCAAGGCCCTCTATGCCTGATTCTCTGACCTCTTGTCACTCCATCAACCTTTCTTTACACACTGCACACTACAAATACCCCTCTTTCACCTCTTACCTTTTGAATACAATGTTACCTCTCCCAGCAATGCCTCCTTCTTCCTCTCCTAGCTTCTCTCTCTCCCCCTTCTCTGAGATAACTCCAACTTTCCACCTCTTCTTTGGGGATTTTTGTGAGAATAACTCTGGTAGTTAAGTATATGATGGTCTAGAATGGGTTGGCGAAGGACTGGGATCCCAGATAGGAAAGTGTTTTATAGTTTTGTAACCTTCATAATACATCAGCCTGTTAAATCAGTTTGTAAGCTATATCCAAATAATTTCTTGCAAATAATTGTCCAAGTACCAAAGTTTGCAAAGGGTTGAAAGCAGATTTAAGGTTATTCCTATATATTAACATGGACACTCAGTTTCCGCAAGAAGTCTTGGCTGATACCACCCCCAAACTTGGGGTACCCTAGATGCCCTCAGTACTCCTGTGTATTGCATTTAGAGTACTGCACTGGGACTATCAGTTTTCTTCTCTCTCTCTCTCATATGAATTCCTTGAGGGCAGAGGGAGTATATTATTCATTTCTGTATTTCCAGTGCCAACCACAGTCCCTGGTAGTCATTGGTTAAATGTGAGCATGAGTATTGACAGGTAAAATAACTAAGAAAAAAGTAAGAATTCCTTTGAGGACTAGTATGGGTCCACCAAGATTTACTTGTAACATCTTAGTAAGCTTCAGTTCAATGGATAATGACCTTTAAGAACTTTTCTCATCTCATTATTATATCCTTTTGGACAGAGAGACTGCAGACATAATAGAACAGAAGGCTTTCTTCAGCCGTCTTTTCTTTTGAACTGGCAACACAATGTAAGGTCAGGTATGGGTAGAATAAAGTGACTGAAATGGAAAGCTAAGCATCCTGATCCTTTCCAGAGGGCGGTGTTTCTAGACTAGGCATGGAGAGAGGATGTACACTGAAAGGAGCTTCAGAATCCTAGGGATTGGATCCACACTAGAGATGAGTGGGTTGAACATGGTTTAAGACAGAGCAGAACTACAAACTGTTCTGGAAGTAGATATGTCTATAACATTCAAAAGATTATCTTCAGGTCCTTGCCAATCAGTTATTCTCTCCCTGTCCTGGATCATCAACCTTTTGTTCTCCACTGGCTCCTTCCCCACCTCCTAAAAAAATGCGCAAATCTCTCGCCTCATTTCATTTGATCCTCAAACCAGCCTCATGAAGTAGACAATATCATTATCCTCATTTTAGAAATGAGAAAATTGAGGGCCAGAGAATGAAGAAAATTACCCAAGGCCACACAGCTAATCAGTGACCAGAGCTAGCACTCTAATCCAGAACTGTCTGACACCAAAGTCCTTGTTTTTAACCACGCTGCTAATATTGCCTTTTTATCTAATTCAGGCAAGCAGAAATTGCAGGTTTTTTCTATTATTCTGCCTTCCAAGGTAATAGAGGATAACTGTCCAGGTAATAGTCTTCCCTGAACCAGGAGATTCATGATTATGTCAATCCATGGTTATTTCTTCTTAAAATTAAATAAAGATGGTTTAGACTTTAGACTCTATTTAGCAGATCTTTAATTAAATCAGCCAAACCTGGAACAACTTATTAAGTTCCTACTAGGTGCCCACTGTGTTTCAGGACTCAATAAAAGTTCTTGGCTTAAAGTGAGAGCAATATACAAATAGAAAGTGCAAAAGGGTGGGGAGCAGTGTGAGTGAGCAAATGTATGGCATTCATTTTAAATGCTCATGTGTTTAGGAAAGTGAAAGGATAGGGGCTGCTATCATTTGCCTTTATAAAGTAGAGGTTTCAGGGAAATACCACCTGCATAACGTGTTTACAGTTAAGGAAATAAAGAAGAATTCTCACATACATATCTTACTTGTGTAGAGTTAACAGATGCGATCCAGAACTTCTGTATTCAGAACAGCTGCTAGAAGACTGGACACAGCTGGACAAAAGTCATTAACTTTGAAAGAGAAGTATTTCTAAGCACACCAACAGATGTGTCAATCATATTCTGAAGCAACCAGATGTTTTGGTCTGTGCAGTAGTGTTGAATACCCTTACCGAAATGCTCAGTAATCCCAAACCCCAAATCCCAAACCTTTAGCTATTTCTTTTTTCTTTTCTTTCTTTTCTTTTTTTTTTTTTTTTTTGCGGTTTTTGGCCGGGGCTGGGTTTGACCCTGCTACCTCCAGCATATGGGGCGGTGCCCTACTCCTTTGAGCCAGAGGCGCTGCCCCTTTTAGCCATTTTCTTTCAGTTGCTGAGGTTCCCCACATCCTTTCGTTCATGTCAGTACCTGAACGTGAATCTCACGTTTTCGTTCTGTGTACTTATGGATCTTTTCGAACATGAAGTTATCAACCAACCAATTAATCCAGTGTCTACTATGCAAATAGTGCCATTGGAACATAAGGGCATATCATACACAGCAGCACTGGATTCTGTCTCTCAGGAGTTTATAAACTGCTAATGTGTGGGAGACAAGAATGACTCATATGAGAATTACTAGAATTTACTTCCCCAAACTGTGATACGCTAAATGAGAATGCAAACAGGAGTATAGGATTTCTGAAGAGGAAGGAGAGAAATCGATGTTTGGGGGTTGGTGTAGTCAGGACAGTTTCATGAAGGAGTTGACACTTGAACCCTTAAAGGACCAGGTGTTGTCATTTAAGAAGAGGGGGTTATTTTATGATCAAAGAGGAATAGAAATGATTCATCAGAAAGAGAAGGATAAATCTGAAAAATTAGTCTGGGACCAGATTAGGAAGGGCTTCTATTCCCAGTAAAGAGTCGCAGTATCATCTTTTTTATTGATTGATTGATTGATTGAGACAAAGTCTCATTGTCGCCCTCAATAGAGTGCTGTGGCGTCACAGTTAACAGCAACCTCAAACTCTTGGGCTTAAGTCATTCGCTTGCCTTAGCCTCCCAAGTAGCTGGGACTACAGGCACCTGCCCCAACACCAGGCTATTGTTTTGTTGTTGTTGCAGTTGTCATTGTTGTCTAGCTGGCCCAGGCTGGGTTCGAACACGCCAGCCTTGGTGTATGTGGCCAGCGCTGTAACCACTGTGCTATGGGCATCGAGCCTCCCACTATCATCTTATAGGAGCCTGAAAGTCAGGGCTATCGTGATGATGGTCTACAGAATATTGAAAACATTGATTTACTTTTTTTAATTTTGTGCAAACCAGTTCCCATAACCCCTCTATCCAATATTTAATTATTCTTCTGCTATCACTTTTAATTCTGTTTTTAAGGATTTTCCCCCTTCTGGTTGATTAAAATAATATATTTATGGTATGTAGCCCCTGCTCTGCAGTTTCATTTCTTAGAAGTCGCAACCTGAAAAGTCACTAATGCCTATCACACTGCACTTGGCTTAATTAACTGCACAAATAGATTGTTTCTCTAACACAAAAATTATCTGGAGAGAGAAATAAAAGGATAGGGAGGGAAACTATGAGAAGCAGAAGCCAGAAGACAAATTTATCTCACTCAGGAAGCCATACTGGTTATCATAACAATAACAAATATTTATAGAGGGCTTTCATCCTGAAGAATCCCAGAGCCCCAGAGCAATGAACACTTGTGGTAAATAGATTAAAGAACTACTCAGCCATCCAAAAGAGGAAGCCTTCTCTCCCAGGCCCAGTGCACTAAGTCATTCCTGGGACAGCATTCGATTTTAGCTAAGGGATTTTAAAAGAAGCTGGTTGGAACTTTCAAGTCATAAAACCTAGACAGCATGCATAAAGAACATCCCAGAATTTCTTCATAGGAGAGAGCCGGGGAGCAACAGGCATGCCTACAGTCATCTTAAGTCTCATGTATTAAGATCTCAGCAGCTTTAGAAGCCAGTGAAACCTCACTGGTTTAAGATAAAAAAGTCATAAATACCATCTGATATTGTTTTATATCTTGAAACCATAGATTTATCTCACTAACACACACTTTTAGATAAATTAATTCAGTAAGTATTTAGGGAGTATATTAGAAGAGAAAAAAGGGCTTCCAATTTCTTCAGAAATTCAAGACACACCATTAATAATGAAATGTACGTTGGTCTGGCTGCCTTCCTGGATCTAATATTAAGTGGCTGTATCATCTTGGACAAGTCATTTAGCATCTCTGGATCTCAATTTCATCAAACTTTATGTGTGTGCATGTATGTATATGTGTGTGTGTGTAAAAGAGGATGAAAGAGAGAGAGAATCAAAAGAGCATGTTCCATACACATGTAACTTAATAATTTTTTGCCTTCCTATGGGAGTGGTTTCAAGTCATTTGGCTCAAGGTCCTATTTTGAAACCTAAGAAATGCAGTCTACTAGACAGCTTGAAGTTCTCTTACAGTAAGTTTTAATAAAACGTTTAAAAAGAGGAATAGGTTGCAAGAAATAAATGGGCAAATTGTTGATATATGATCATAATAGATATGTTGATGTATAAACTGGATCACGTGCATGTTGACGTATGATCATGTGTGTTCATGTATGATCAGAGGCATGTTAATGTATTAACTGGATCACAGGCACATTGATGTATGACCATAGGGATAAAGCAAACTGTAAAGGTCACCTAGTCCACTAGTTTTCAAATGATTCCATGGAATGTCAAGATTCCTTGGGAGCCATCTCAGGATCCACCAAAGAGGCTAAGAGGCCCGGGCTCCTGATCCAATGATGAAATGTCCTCTACAATATCCTCACTGTTTTTGAAAAATATTCAGCCTTTGATGGAATAACTCTAGTTACTGGGAACTCCTTCCCTTGCAAGGTAGTCTATTGCTCCCTGGGAGAACTCAAGACTTTTAGATAGATTTTCCTCATATTAAGCTGAAATTTATTTCCTGTAGCTTCAACCTTTTGATCCTAGCTCTAGTCCTGTAGCAAGAGAGAACAACGTAAATCCTTCCCCCCCATGATAGCACTTCAAATATTTAAAGACATCTAACCTGCCCAGAAGTCATCTCTTCTCCAGTCTCAATAGTCCCATTTTCTTCCCCTGTGCCCTCACATCCCACACCACTCTCTTCTGAACACAACTTTACATATGTCCTAAACCTCATGGCCCAGAACTACCCTTAAACCTTGATGTATGATCTCAAGTGCAGAAAAATGTAAGGCAATGAAGTCTCCTGGTCTAGAGACTATGCTATGTTTACTTTTATTTATGCAACGTGAGATTACGGTTGCTTATAACAAGGATGAATCTCCTAAAACTCAGAGAATTGCACTAGCACAGGAGAGAGTGGACTCTATGTAGCTGGGGGTGACATGTGTGCTACTGAAAGGGCACAAACACAAAGCAAGATCATTATTTGGTAGGCATATCATAGAGGGGGTTTGGTGGGGTGATACTTTCCCCCATTTCCTTTGAGTATTGAAAGTCTGGGATTCCATGAATCAATTCTGCTACTGCTCATAAATGTCTACATCTGGACCTCCTCAGAGCTTCCTCAAAAGTTGAGTCAGAAAGGCATGTTCCTGCAAGAAATCTAGTGGACATTTAGGATTATAACACCACAGCTGCTCTGATGATTTCATACACAATCTTTTCCAAAAAGGAAAGCAAGTGATAAAAATAGAAAGCAGCAGGGGCTTATTTTCAGCCCCCTAGTTATGTAAGAAGTCCTAGTGAGAAGAAAAGCACTAGTAAGAAAAGCAAGACTTAGAAGCTGGGTGTTCAGGCCCCAAAGCACAAGTCTTTATCTTCACAGCTGCATCAATACCAGGCATATGTACTTGCACCTTCACTGTCCAGACACTTGCATGCCTCCTACCTATAAAGGGAGTCTTGAAGGGGCCTTCAATTACATCAAACATTTTGTCTGGGTTTGGATGACATAATACCTGCATTTCACTCAGATCCATTTGCTCTGAGCCTTTAAAGTTGTGCTTTGACGTCACCAATTCTGATAGGGAGGTCTCTTCAATTAGGCATAGTTCCCTCTTTCATCACCACAGCTTTTTGACAAGCCTAATCAAGATTCCAGAATCCACAGTAAATTCATGGAAAATTTACCTACATCCCTGACAAGACCCTTTTCTTTTCCTCCATAATCAATTCAAGGGAGTTTTATTAAGCACCTGATATGAGATAATATATCTGAAAATCACTAAGAACACCCCCATTGTCTAACGAAAGACAAAAAACATCAACTTTAGGCCTTTACTGTGGTACGTGTTATATAGGACACGTGTAATGTGACTCCCAGCCTAATTTTGAGACTTATGTCCAATCACTCAGACTTCCTCTGCCCTGGCACATATGCATATCCCATGGTGTAGCAATACCTAGCAACTTGCCATTCTGTAAACATACTGTGTATTTAGTGTGTATGTGCTCATACTGTTCCCTCTATGTTGGAGACCCCTGTCTACCTGGGGTTTCACACTCAACTTCTAAATTAAACTCTAATTCCTTTCTACAGCCTTTCCTACCTTTTTACTTCCCAAATTAATCACCAGACTGCACTCCCAAGCAATATTATTGTGGCATTAACAAATATTTATTACAATTACTTACTTATGATCATATGTATTTCCATTAGATTCAAAAGCAGAGGCTCTGTCTTGGCTATCCTCATGTTCTTGACATTTAGTGCAGCGTTTGTGAAACGTTGAAGGATAGGGGGGAGGAAGGAAGAAAGGAAGGGGGGGAAGCAAGCAAGTAAGCAATTTTTCCCTTTACTAAATCTACTAAATCTTGAGCCCCTTCAGGGTAGCTACTACATTTTACTCATTTTTTGTAACCACAATGGCTTATACACAAAAGATTCATAATAAACCTCTGAAATTGAAAACAAGTAAAAAAATTCTTTAACACAAAATCATTAAATATATAGCTGTCCCCCCCCAAGTGCCTACAGTCTTAAAGTTGGAAAGAACAGTTCAACTAGGAAGCAATTTAATAAGAAAATAGACAACCCTAAATGCTCTAGAATTTAGAGAAAAGAGGGGTGAATGTGGGCTGGAGCTGTGTAGGAAAGTGTTCTCCAACTGTAAGGTGGAAAGGAGTTATCTGGGGAATTTTATAAAATGCAGAAGTGGATTCAGTAGGTCAGGAGAAGCCTGAACCCTACATTTCTAATAGGCTTCTAGCCAATGCTGCTCTTGCTGGTGTGAAGACCAGCTGTCTTGAAGGAGGCACTTCTTAAGCTAGGTGCATTTTCTAGCTGCTCTAGTTAGGTGGGAAGGGCAACATCAGCAGGAAGAATAGCACAGGTAAAGTAAGAGAAGCAGGAAAAAATGTTTTATTCCCGGGAGAGGAGGGATCTTATAAAGGCAAAATCAGTGAAAATGCAAGAGAGGTTAGGTGAAGCCAGATTAATTGTATCAGAAACTCTTCTGAAGAGTTTGGACTTCCCATGTAAATTCCTGAGCAACAATGTGATTATCAGCTCAGCACCCAAAGTACAGTGGTTACAGAGCCAGCCACATGCACTGAGGCTAGCAGGTTCAAACCCAACCAGAGCCAGCTAAATGACAATGACAACTGCAACAAGAAAATAGCCGGGCATTGTGGCAGGTGCCTGTACTGTAGTTCCAGCTACTTGGGAGGCTTAAGCAAGGGAATCGCTTAAGCCCAAGAATTTGGGGTTGCTGTGAGCTGTGATGTCATGTCACTCTCCCGAGGGTGACATAATGAGACTCTGCCTTAAAAAAAAAGAAAAAAAAAAAAAGGAACTTGATTATCATCTTCATACCTTATATTGGCATAGAAATGTTCAGTTTATAAAACACGTTTCTGCTATGTATTTGTCATCTGGTCTTCAGAACAATCCTGAGAAAGAAAGAGTTAGGTCTGGTGTTTTATTTTCATTCCCATTTTACAGGATGAGGAAAACGAACCTCCATGGAAGTGAAGTTACTTTCCCCAAGGTTACCCAAAGTTGAATTACAGAGGTAGTACCCAAACCAAATTTTTATGACTCCCACTCCAAAGCAATTTTGCATCACATCATGCTGCAGATTGCCACTTTAAACCAGAGGGTCCTAAATTGCACTTGTGAAATTATCTTCCCATTATTCCAATCTTCTCTTTAACTGCAGCTCATTATCTGGCTAAGGAAAAACAGCTTTTATAATTATAATACTCTGACCCAAAAGGCTATTAATTTCTTTCTACTTAATCATTGAGGGGTTTCTTCACGCCCCCCTCTATTCTCATTGTATGTTAAAGAAGAATGAAATTATTGGAATAAGAATGTGGGAGGCACCTGTTAATCTATTTTGTTTGGGAAAATTAAATGAAACCAGTTTGAATCTCTAAATGATAGCATCAGAGCCTCCTCCCGGAAGCCTTGCTATTGTAGTTTCACTTGCCATGTACTTTTTATTTGTACCTCCCAGCTTGGAGAATTGATCACTCTGTTATTGCCTATTGTGATTCTACAGGAGCGTACTGTTCTTCAAATTCCCTTCTTTAGAGATTTTTTTTTGGGGGGGGGGAAATCTGCAAAGCTACGGGACTGACAGCATATGACATCAGTGTCATACTTTCTTTTCAGTTGCAAACAAAGTGTTTGGCCATGTTGGAATTAAGTGGGTCCAAATTCCATCAAAGCAGCTCAGGAATTAGAAAACATTTTTTTTTTTTCTATAGAGAGAGAAAGAGAAAGTGGGGTGGAGAGAGATAGATAGATGGATAGATAGATATATGAATTTAATTCAAAGATCTACAGAACTTGTATGCTCACACAAGGGACAAATCTAGCAGGTTCTCAACCAGCGTTTCAAACTTGATTTATTTCTAACATATCTGTTAGAGTGTTCAGGCAGTATCAAATTGAGTTTATTTGTGTCTACTGCATTACTAACTATGTAGGCCAAAAATATACTGGCTATGTGACCTTGGGCTAGTGCTTTAACCTCTCTGCACATCACATTAGGAATTGTGCCTATATGTTGCTGTATGACCATGGTACTTTTCATCAGAGTATTTGTAACCGTAGACAACTAAATATTTATTTGTGTGTTTTTCAACTAATACCTATATACTATGTCTCCCTCGAATAGAATGTAAGATCCATGAGAAAGACCTACCTTCATCATTGGTATATTTTAGCATCCAGCCTGGCCCAGCACCTAGCACATAATAAGCACACTATAAATATAATCATATGTTGTTTAATGATGGGAAGACATTCTGAGAAATGGATGGATCACTAGGCAATTTCATTATTATTATCATTTTTTTAGAGACAGAGTCTCACTTTGTCACCCTCGGTAAAGTCCTGTGGTGTTACAGCTCACAGCAACCTCCAGCTCTTGGGCTTAAGTGATTCTCTTGCCTCAGCCTCCGGAGTAGCTAGGACTACAGGTGCCCGCCACAATGCCCAGCTATTTTTTTGTTGGCCAGGCAGGGTTTGAACCTGCCACCGTCGGTATATGAGGCCGGTGCCCTACTCACTGAGACACAGGTGCTGCCTGGCAATTTCATTATTGTGGGAACATCATAGAGTGTATTTATAGAAACATAGATGATATAGCCTACTATACAACTAGACTGCAAACCTATACAGCACACTGCTGTATTGAATACTGCAGACAATTGGAAGACAATGGTAAGTATGTGCATATTTACGCATATCTAAACTTAAAAAAGTACAGTAACAATACTGTATAAAAGATAAAAGGTGGTACACTTCTGTAGGACATTTTCAAATGAAGCTTGCAGAACTGGAAATTTCTCTGGGTGGGTTAGTGAGCGAGTGGTGAATGTAAAGGCCTAGTCTATTACTGTACATTGAAAATTTTGTAAACACTGTACACTTATGATACATGAAACTTATAAAAAGTTTTCTTTTTTCCAATTATCAATTAACCTTAGATTACCGACTTTTACTTGATAAAATTTTTAATTATTGTAATTTTTTACTCCTTTGTAATAACACCTGGCCAAAGCACAAAAACATTGTATAGCTGTACAAAAATATTTTCTTTCTCTATATTCCTATTATCAGCTTTTTTTTGTTTTTTTTTTTTTTTTTGGTTTTTGAATTTTCCTTTACTCTTCAAACTTTTTTGTTAAAAACTAAGACAGAAACACACATAGTAGGCTAGGCCTACACATAGGTCAGGATAATCCATTTCACTGTCTTCCACCTCCACATCTTGTCCCACTTCAATGTCTTTAAGAACAACAACATGTGTGCAGCTGTCACCTCCTAGAATAAATGTGCCTTCTTCTGGAATATCTCCTGAACGACCTGCCAAAGGCTAACAGTTCACTTTTTTTTTTCTAAGTAAAAGAAATACACCCTAAAATAATGAAAAAAATGCATAAGAAATACACAAACCAGGAACATAGACATTTATTATTATTATCAAGTATCACATACCGTATTTAATTGTATATGCTATAATTTTGCAGGGGTATTTTGGCCGGGGCCAGGTTTGAACCCGCCACCTCTGGTATATGGGGCCGATACCCTACTCCTTTGAGCCACAGTCGCCGCCCAGTATGTCCTATAATTTTAATTATTAGGATTGTTTACACCCGAATTACCACCAACTCATGAGGAATGTGTTGCCCTATGATCTTAGGCTCTAGGCAATGGGAAATTTTCAGCTCCATTGTAATCTTATGGGACTACTGCCCTATATGTGGTCCTTTGTTGACCACAATATCCCTTTTTTTTTTTTTTTTGAGACAGAGTCTCACTTTGTCGCCGTCGGTAGAGTGCTGTGTCGTCACAGCTCACAGCAACCTCTCTTGGGCTTAAGCGATTCTCTTGCCTCAGCCTCCCGAGCAGCTGGGACCACAGGTGCCTGCCGGCTTTTTTGTTGTTGTTGCAGTTGTCATTGTCATTCCAGCTGGCTGGGGCCGGGTTTGAACCTGTCACCCTCAGTATATGAGGCTGGTATTTCTGTGACACTTTTCTAATGCCCCTGGAGAGATGCAATAAGTTTCCACTGAGCCACAGGTTCCACCCAACCAAAATATCCTTATACGGTACGTGACTGTATATGCTGAATGGTGGCAAGAAGAAACTAATAAATCAATGAACAAAGGTGCTCATAAATCCACTATTTCAACCTACTATGAAATAATTAATTGGCTTTGTTTTCCACAAGGAAAAATGTGAGGAGACTCTGTTAGAAACTGTCTTCTCCAGTAGACCATAAGCCCCATGAGTGCTAGGATTATTTTTGGTTTTGCCCTCTGCTGTACCCCAGAACTAGCACAGTACCCACCAAACAGAAAATGCTTCAGAAAATTTTGTTGCATTAATCACAAACATACAGGTGGGACTTTTGGAACATTTGTGAATTTCATGAAAGGCTTACAAGGTGAATCTAATGTTTGCAGATGGTCTCACACATCAAACCTATAGCAGTACAGCTATCACAGAATGTCAGAAGTGAAAGGGACCTTGTATATCAGTCAGGGGTCAGCAAACTTTCCTTGTAAAGGGCCCAACTTGTAGGTGCTTTCAGCTCTGCAGGCCATATGGTCTCTGTCACAACTTCTACACTCTGATGTTGTAGTAGAAAAACAACCATAGACAGTATTTAAATGAATAGGGTGTCTGTGTTATAATAAAACTTTATTTACAAAAACCAATAGCAGGCAGGATCTGGCTGCAGTTTGCTGACAACAACTAGCTTTAATCCCATCTTAACTTCCATATTTTATATGTGAGAACAAAGAGGGACCATTTCCCCAGAGAGGGGAAATGACAGTCTTCAGGGTCACACAGCTAACAGAAGAACTTTGATTCTCATGACACCACATACCGGCCATGTTTCAGGGTCTGCCTGCTTCAGTCCTGATGTTAGCATTGCTCTGCCTTGTTTATTAAAGCTAAGGAACTTTATCTTAAATTTGATTTGTGTTGGTGGTGTTACTTTTTATTATATCATTCATGTAGTCTGAAAGCCTTGGGGGTGATCAGTTTCATGGAACGAATATACAACTTCCTTTATTTTGTTCCACTTTCCTAGAATTCTCCCTTCTCCCAACTTCAGAGACAGTGTGTACTCAGTTCTCTTAGGCAATCTGTTCTGGTATCTATAGTATTAGGAACTGGATGGGGAAATAGGAGGTGAGAGCTCCGTCATATCATGCCCTACCATACAACCTATTCAACTCTCTCACAAATTATTCCATAGCAGGGATTCACTGAGTTCCTACGGTATGTGCAGCACCAAGCTACATTTGGGAGAAAAGGAATAGTAAGGATGAGAATATTAATAACAGCTAACTTGGCTCGGTGCCCATAGCACAGTGGTTACAGCGCCAGCCACATACACTGAAGTTGGCGGGTTCAAACCTGGTCCTGGCCAGCTAAACAATAATGAAGACTGTAACAAAAAACAGTTGGGCGCTGTGACGGGCACCTGTAGTCCCAGCTGCTTGGGAGGCTGAGGCAAGAGAATTGCTTAAGCCCAAGAGTTTGAGGTTGCTGTGAGCTGTGATGCCACAGCACTCTACCGAGGGTGACACAGTGACACTCTATCAATCAATCAATCAATCAATCAATAAAAGCTAACTTTTTTGAGTTTGGATTATGTCAAGGGTTTTATGTATAATTTAAAGACCTCAACACAGCACCCTAAAGAAGGATCAGACAGACTAAATTGCTTGGATTGGAACCCAATTTGGTCCATATCCAAATTCTGGGCTGTCTCTACCACTATTGCTGTTCTTAAGGCCATAGATCCTGAATAACTTTCTACAGGCTGGAAGTTAAGAAGTTAAAGCTCCTAGTTCCATGTGTATTGCACAAAATGCACTCAAGTGTTCTTATTGCTCATCACTTTCACATGCTAACCAGTAGGCACATTACTAATGTGTCTCTGACCCCCTGAAACTCTCATCACACCCTGAACAAGTCATAGCTTTCCACACTGTGCCTTTGCACGGAATGTCCATTCTTCCTGAAATGCTGCCCACCAGTGTCCTGGGCTCTACAAGTCTACAAGACTCATCTCAAATATCACCTTTTCTGTGACACTTTTCTAATGCCCCTGGAGAGATGGAATCAGTTTCCTTTCCATGCTTTCCCCTTCACTTTGTTTAAACCTTTATTCTTGGATCTATTGAAGTGTCTGTTCTCTGGTTTATCACATTCACTATGAACTCTACTGAGACAGAGGCTGTCTTATTGATTTCCTTTTTAAAATAACATCTATTGTGTGTTTTTAATATAGAAAAGCATAAAAAAGAAAAATAATTCATCTCAGAAACCCCTTTTGGCCTTTAAAAAAATAAAGCAATATATGAACATGGTAAAAAAAAGTTCAAACTGTACAAAAAAGTACAAAATGAAAATTAAAAGTCTTCCACTAGCTGACCCTCACCTCAGAAAAAAATCTTTGATAACAGTTTCTTGCATATCCTACCAGAAAAAAATGTTTGTACATATATGTCAGAACTTACATATATAGTGTATCTTATATATTTTCATAAATACAATGTTATATACTTTAATTTTTCACTTTATTCTATATCTCAGACAGTTTTTAAATCATCACATGTAGATCAATTCATTCTTTTAAGTAGCTACATAGAATATTATTTTGATGGAATATAAATTAGTTAACTAGTCTATCTATAGACATTTAGTCTTTTCTCAGTCTCACTGTTATCAGTGACACTGTAATCAAAATCCATATAGTAACTCCTTGTGAATGTGATGCATCCCAATTTCAGAGACACTAAAAGACGTATAAAATGTACATCCATAAAAAAAAGGCTAGCCCAAGAAAAAGGCTACATCAATTTCCACTCCCACCACCAGGGTATGAGAACACTTCTCCACACTTTGCCAACACTTGGCAATAGTCATTTTTTTTTTTTTTTTGAGACAGAGCCTCAAGCTGTCACCCTGGATAGAGTGCTGTAGCATCACAGCTCACAGCAACCTCTAATTCTTGGGCTCAAGCGAGTCTCCTGCCTCCGCCTCCCAAGTAGCTGGGACTACAGGCGCCCACCACAACGCCCGGCCATTTTTTGGTTGCAGCCATCATTGTTGTTTGGCGGGCCCGGGGGCTGGATTCGAACCCGCCAGCTCAGGTGTAC
>CAUYON010104457.1:0-11817 GCA_963573935.1 Arctocebus calabarensis | reverse complement strand
TGGTATGTTTTTCCACTTGTTGAAAAACATGTTCAGTGATTTCTTTTCTTACAGTTTCATAGTTCTCTTTATAGAGATCTTTCACTTCCTTTGTTAGGTAAACTCCTAAATATTTCATCTTCTTTGGCACTACTGTGAAAGGAATAGAATCTTTGACTATTTTTTCAAAGTAAAAACATGGTTGTTGTTTTTGGTGGTTGTTCCTTATTGATTTCTATCTGGCTATTTTACACTTATTGAGAGAAGGGCATTGAAGTTTCTAACTATAATTGTGAAATTCTCCATTTCTTTTTTTAGATCTATTTAGTTTTGCTTTGCATATTTTGCAGCCCTTTGTTTGGAGGATATACATTTAGGAACATCCTTCTTCCTTTCTCCTTTCCTTTCCTTTCCTTCCCCTTTCCCTTTCCTTTCCTTTTTTTGTGAGATACAGTCTCATTCTATTGCCCTGGGATTGAGTGCCAGGCATCATCACAGCTCACAGCAACATCAAACTCCTATGTTCAAGAGATCCTCCGTGTCAGCCTCTTGAGTAGTTGGGACTACTGCCAGGCTACTTTTTCTCACTCTTGCTCAGGTTGGTCTCAAACTCCGGAGCTTAAGCAATCCACTCACCTCGGCTTCCCAGAGTGTTAGGATTATGGATTGGGCCACTGTTCCCAGACTAGGATTGCCATATTTTCCTGTTGATTGACCCTTTCATCATTATCTATTCTTGGCATTTTTTGCTCTGAAATCTACTTTATTTGACATATTAATATATCCTATTTTCTTTATTAACATTTGCATAGTATATCCTTTTCAACCTTTTTATTTTCAACCTCCATTTTTTTAAAAAATGTTTTCTAGACAGAGTCTTCCTCTGTTGCCTGGGCTGGAATATAGTAACACTACGATAGCTGACTGCATCCTCCAACTCCTAGGCTCAAGTGATCCTCCTGCCTCAGCTTGCTATGTAGCTGGGACTATAGCACATCCCACCTTGCCTGGACAATTTTTTTATTTTTTGTAGAGACAGAGATCTCTACATAGCTTGGACTAGTCACAAAGTCTTAGTCTCAAGTGATTCTCCTAATTCAGATTCCCCAAGTGCTAGGATTATAGGCACAAGCCATTGTGCCCAGCCCTCAACCTACTTTTAATGTATTGGCTAGTTTATTATAGATATGATACAGTTAGGTCATTAATAAAATTCACTCTGCCAACCTCTTTTGTTGCAGTTTGGTGGGGCTGGGTTTGAACCTGCCACCCTCGGTATATGGGGCCAGCGCCCTACTCACTGAGCTACAGGTGCCGCCCCTGCCAACCTCTTCATTTTAATTGATGGGTAGTATTTACAGCACTCAAATTTAATGTAATTTCTGATATGTTAGCTTGTCAATTTATTTGTTGTTTTCTCTGTGTTCCCTGTTTTTAGTTTGCTCTCTTTTATGACCTATTTGAATATTTAAAAATATTCTATTTTGATTTATCTGTAGTGTTTCTTTGTATATATTTTTTGGTGGTTCCTCTAAATATTACATTGTACATAGAAGCATAACAGTATCAAATAGTGTCAACATTTTACCAGTTCAAATAATTCCCTGTGAGTCCCTTTACCTTCCCTAATTTATAATTGTCTTAGATATTTCCTTTACATACATTAAGAACTACTAAGACGGGCTCGGTGCCTGTAACTTAAGTGGCTAAGGTGCCAACCACATACACCAGAGCTGGTGGGTTCGAATCTGGCCCTGGCCTGACAAACAATGACAACTACAACCAAAAAATAGCCGGGCTTTGTGGCGGGTGCCTGTAGTCCCAGCTACTTGGGAGGCTGAGGCAAAAGAATCACTTAAACCCAGGAGTTTGAGGTTGCTGTAAGCTGTGACACTACAGCACTCTACCAAGAGCGACATAGTGAGACTCTGTCTCAAAAAAAAAAAAAAAAAGAATTTCTTTTAACTACTCTTTTAGGGTAAGTCTGCTGATAACAAATTCTTTTTGTTTTCCTTCATCTAAGAATGTCTTGATTTCTCATTTATTTTATAAAGGTATTTTCAGTGGACATACAGTTCTGGATTAACAGGTTTCTTCTTTTAGTATTCAAAAGTGTTGTGTCACTTCATTTTAGCTTTCATGGTTTCTGATGAAAACTCTGCTGCTGGCTCAGCACCCGTAGCACAGTTGTTACAGTGCCAGCCACATACACTGAAGGTGGAGGGTTCAAACCCAGCCTGGGCCAGCTAAATAACAATGACAACTGCAACAAAAAATAATAGCCAGGCATTGTGGCGAATGCCTATAGGCCCAGCTACTTGGGAGGCTGAGGCAAGAGAATTGCTTAAGCCCAAGAGTTTGAAGTTGCTGTGAGCTGTGATGCTATGGCACTCTACCGAGGGCAACATAGTGAGACTCTTGTCTAAAAAAGAAAAAAAAAAAAAAGAAGAAGAAGAAAGAAAGAAAATTCTGCTGCCATTTTGTTATTTTTTACCCTATAGGTAAGGTGTTGGTTCTCTCTCTGCTTTCAAGAGTTTTTATTTATTGTTAGATTCTAGAAATTTGATTATGCTACGTCTTAGAATAGATTTCTTTGGGTTTATCTGTTTGGGATATGCCAGCTTCCTGAGTCTTAAGATTTATGTCTTTTGTCAAATTTGTAACATTTTCAGCAATTATTTTTTGGAATAATTTTCTTTCTTAAACTTACATGACATAAATGTTAGATCTTTTGTTATAGTGCCACAGGTTCTTGAAGCCTTGTTCATTTTTTAAAAGTCTATTTTCTGTCTTTTGCTCAGATTGGATAATTTCTAATCTAGCTGGAAGTTCACTGATTCTTTCTTCTATTTTCTCCATGCTGCTGCTCAGTCCATCCACTGCATTGTGTTTTGTTTTTATTTGTTTGTTTATTTATTGTATTTTTCAGTTCCAAAATTTCCACTTGGTTTATATCTTCTATTTCTCTACTAAGACTTTCTAATTTCAGTTTTTTCTAAACATGATCACAGCTGCTTTTTGAAGCATTTTTATGATGGCTGCTTTAAAATCCTTTTCAGATAATTTCCAACACTGATGTCATTTCAGTGTTGGTGTCTGTTATCCTTTCTTATTCAAATTCAAATTCAGATTTCCTGCTTCTGGATATGATGAGTTACTTTTTAAATTGTATTCTGAACATTTTGGGCATTATGACATAGGACTCTGGATCTTATTTAAATCTTCTGTTTTAACAGGCCTCCTTTCCCACTGAGCCAATGGAGGAAGGGAGATTGTTACCATATTACTGCCAAGTGAGGGTAGGAATCATCACTACTTGGTCTCTTACTGAACTCCAGAAAGGAAAGTTCCTCATTGCTTCTGAATCTCTGGAGGTAAAAGTTCAGGCTTCCTACATGGCTTCTCCTGCCATTATGAGGGAGGGAATGAAAGTCTTGGTTCTCCACTAGGCCTTCACCATACCACCCCGCTTTCTCATGGAGGAGAAAATAATTTATTGTTCCTCTCCACATGCCCTCCACTCTGCCTTCTCTGACACTACTTCCCTGGGAATGAGGAGGGATAATTTGTTAATACTGAGTGGGATGTAGGAGTCCATGCTCTACACGCATGACCTCCATGAACACTTTGGGGCATGCCTTATTCCTGCTAAATGGGGATCAAAGTCCTCTCCCTTCCACCTTCTCTAACTACTTTGGGGGAGGGGCTGTGGAGGGAGAAGTTCCTCATCAGCACCCCAAGGGTGGAAGTTTAACTTCCTACTTGGTCTTTGATGATTGGCTAGAGTAGGGTAGCCTTTTGGGAAAAGGGGGTTATTTTGGTCTGCATTGAAATTTCTGGGTTTGATGCTTCTACAGCACCCATTTCAGGCTACATTTGGCAAAAGAAATTCATGGAACACTCTGTTATGCCATTTCTTAGGTACATTTTAGTCCCTAGTTTATCTTCCCAGAGTCTTATGTTTATATTGTATATAAGATGTCAATTGTAAGAGGGACTTTACCTAACAAATGCACTCAGTGTAACCTGGTTTCTTGTACCCACAATGAATCCCCAACAATAAAAAAAAAAAAAAATCTAGGGATTCCAGGTGTATTCAGTGAGATTAATAAGTAGTTGTCTATTTAATCTTGTCTGGAAATAGAAATTTCACTTTGGATTTTGAAAGATATTTTTGTTGGATATGGAATTCGAGGTTAATAACATTTTACTTCATTATTTAAAAATGTTATTTCATTATCTTTTTTTTTGTTTTGAGACAAAGTCTCACTATGTCTCCCTCAGTAGAGAGCCATGGCATCATAGTTTACAGCAACCTCCAACTCTCAGGCTTAAGTGATTCTCTTGCCTCAGCTTCCCAAGTAGCTGAGACTACAGGTGCCCACCACAGCACCTGGCTATTTTTTTGGTTGCAGTTGTTATTGTTGTTTGGCAGGCCTGGGCTGGGCTCAAACCCACCAGCCTTGGTGTATGTGGCCAATGCCCTACTCACTGAACTACGGGTGCAGAGCCATTTCATTATCTTTTTGACTGAATTATTTTCAACAAAAAAATCTTTTCTCATTTTTATCTTTGTTTTTCTGTATGTAAGATGTATTTTCTCTAGT
Source organism: Arctocebus calabarensis (assembly GCA_963573935.1). Lineage (NCBI taxonomy): Eukaryota > Metazoa > Chordata > Mammalia > Primates > Lorisidae > Arctocebus > Arctocebus calabarensis. The sequence goes on along the minus strand of CAUYON010104457.1, from coordinate 7,231 downwards.
TGTTTTCAAGATTTTCTCTTTAAAAATAGTTTTTTTTTTTAAATTATTTGGGATTCATTGAGGCTACAAAGAATTAGGTTACACGGATTGCATTTGTTAGATAAAGTTCCTCTTTTTTTTTTTTTTTTGAGACAGAGCCTCAAGCTGTCACCCTGGATAGAGTGCTATGGCATTACAGCTCACAGCAACCTTCAATTCCTGGGCTCAAGCGAGTCTCTTGCCTCCGCCTCCCATGTAGCTGGGACCACAGGCGCCCGCCACAACGCCTGGCCATTTTTTTTTTTTTTGGTTGCAGCCATCATTGTTGTTTGGCGGGCCCGTGCTGGATTCGAACCCGCCAGCTCAGGTGTATGTGGCTGGCGCCTTAGCCCGTTGAGCCACGGGCGCCGAGCCGAAAAGTGCTTTTTGTATAGTCTATTTTGCACCTTTGGAAGTTATTAAGCCTTTATTTTGGTGGTTGAAGACAATGCCATTTTTTAAAGGAAAAATGGGTCTTCTAAATCATTTCTCTAAATTTTCCCATATATACTGATAAAATGAAATAGAACAAACTTTCTATTTTTTTTTTTGTTTGTTTGAGACAGAGCCTCTAGCTGTCACCCTGGATAGAGTGCTGTGGCATCATAGCTCACAGCAACCTCCAATTCCTGGGTTCAAGCAAGTCTCTTGCCTCCGCCTCCCAAGTAGCTGGGACTACAGGCACCCGCCACAACGCCCGGCCATTTTTTGGTTGCAGCTGTCATTGTTGTTTGGCGGGCCTGGGCTGGATTCGAACCCGCCAGCTCAGGTGTATATGGCTGGCGCCTTAGCCCGTTGAGCCACAGGTGCCGAGCCAAACTTTCTATTTGTTAAAAAAAATTTATTTTACATTATGATTTCCCCAGATGATTTATTTTTGCTCCATAATTATCATAACCTAAGTAAGGTAGTAAGACTTTAGAAATGCAAAGGACATTAGTATTAGAATTGCTTTATTAAAGAACTGCTGCACCTGCTGTATTCATGGAACTTTGCTTTGAAGACCACTATAGTCAGAAAATACTATCTCTTAAAATTTTCAGTGTCTCCATTTATCTATAAAAATGCTTCTGGAAAAAATAAATATAAATAAAATGCTTCTGGAAATAATTGTTCTTTATGATTAGAATTTTGAAAATGTTTGCTTTGTGCAAAACAATTGAATTGTCAAACCAACTGTAGGATCTTTTCTCTTTCTCTATCAGTTTATTAGATGAGAATGTTTCCACATGTCCTGTCTCTGGACCTGGTAGTGGTTAGTGAACTTGTTCCACTGTAGACTTATTTGGGTGCATGTCAGTTACATAATAGACTCATGTGTACTTACAATGAATGATCTATCAGGCTCAAACTTTTAATTTTTATTTATTTATTTATTTTTTTTGAGACAGAGCCTCAAGCTGTCACCCTGGAGAGTGCGCTGTGGCATCACAGCTCACAGCAACCTCCAACTCCTGGGCTCAAGCAAATCTCTTGCCTCCGCCTCCCAAGTAGCTGGGACCACAGGCACCCGCCACAACGCCTGGCCATTTTTTTGGTTGCAGCCACCATTGTTGTTTGGTGGGCCCGGGCTGGATTCAAACCCGCCAGCTCAGGTGTACGTGGCTGGCACCTTAGCCCGTTGAGCCACAGGCGCCGAGCCTCTCAAACTTTTTAAACAGGGGGCCAATTCACTGTTCCTCAGACCATTGGAGGGCCAGACTGTAGTTTAAAAAAAAAAAACTATGAACAAATTCCTATGCACACTGCACACACCTTATTTTGAAGTAAAAAACAAAACGGGAACAAATACAACTCGCATGTGGCCCGCGGGCCGTAGTTTGAGGACCCCTGGTAGATGATTAAATTTTCTGTGCTTGTTCTTTTCATATAGCCAAGTATTTATCTTCTGCTTGGAAAATGTCTTAAGTCCTTAGAATACATTTCTTTCTTAGACTAATGCAATATTTGAGAATTTCTCTGCTGAGTTATTGTTTCTTTTGTTTCTTTTTATTGGCTTTGAGAAAAACTTTATCTGCCTCCTCTTTCTTCTTAGGAAATGCATAGTATTTATAGTAACTGGGAAGAAAAGACTTGATGAAAAACATCTAATCTATATACAGGTGATGGGAATTTAAACCATGAAATTATTATTAACACTTAGAATACAGGTTAAATGAAGACACTATTTTATGAAGCAAGTTTTGGGAAAATTTCCAAATTTTAAGATCTCATAACCCTATATAACTTTAATGCTGAAAGTCAACACTAAATTTAAAAAGCCAAATTTTTTCTCGAGATAAAGTCTTAGTGAAAAATAAATGTTGTTTAGTTAAAAATTAAACAAAATAAAATAAAAAGCCAAATACTTTTTGTTGTTTAGAAGTGAGGTAAATTTGGTAATACAAGAATAGATGACAAAAATGGTCTCTATTTCCTGTTTGGAACCTCTTTTAATATAAAATTTTGAAAGCTTGCTTGTGAAGAGCATTTTTAGTCACTTTTTCCCCCGCTTTTCCTTAGATTGTATTTTGGTATTTTTTAAATATATATATTATTTATTTATTTATTTATTCATTTATTTTTTTGAGACAGAGTCTCTATGTTGCCCTGGGTAGAGTGGTGTAGCGTCACAGCTCACAGCAACCTCCAACTCTTGGGCTTAAGTGATTCTCCTGCCTCAGTCTCCCAAGTAGCTGGGATTACAGGTGCCTACTACAACTCCCGGCTATTTTTTTGGTAGTAGTTGTCTTTGTTGTTTGGCTGGCCTGGACTGGATTTGAACCCACTAGCTCTGGTGTATGTGGCTGGTGCCCTAGCTGTTGAGCTACAGGTGCCGAGCCTGGTGTTTTATTTTTAATATGGCCTCTTTTGGTCTTTGTCATTTTTGTTAGTTTTGATTTTTCCCTTGTAAATGAGAGCCTTGTCCAGCTGACATGGAGAAGTACATCTATCTCTAGGGACCAAACCTGGCTCTAGGATTGATTTCTGAGGTCCTTTTTCTATGGAAAGAATGGTTATTACCAGGGAAGGTTTTCCTTTTGTTTTACTTGCTATCCAGATGCTGCTCAGACTCTCGCTCTCGCACAGGATCACAGTATGGATATTCCAAGTCAAGACCAACTGAAGGTAAAATCACCACATGGTGACTTCTTTTGTTGTACAGAGTGGCCCCTTCTCTGTACCTATGGATCTTGGACTCCCAAGACCTTTCTGTTAATGCGGTAAGAATTTATTAAGAAAGGTTCTTGGGAGTTCACAGACCAAGGACAGAGTGAACCTTCTCTGTTCTGCCCATAACAGAGTTCCAGTCTCTGAATCTTTCTTTGGGATGTAGCACTTCTGATCTTCAGTTCTTCCAGTTGCATTTTCTTTGGGTCTCTGTGAGTGTCTCTCTGTGTGTGTGCGAGTGTGTGTGTGTGTGTGTGTGTGTGTGTGTTCAAGGAAACTGCTTTAGTTAATTTTAACAGGCTTGGTATAATTAAGTTCATGTCAGGTCATTTCCTAAAGCTTCCCTAAACCTGGGAAAACTTTATGATTATCTTGGTATAAGGTGAGGGTTTCACATATTTTCTGAATTCTGCCTAATTGTGTAGTAGGCTAGAGGCTTTATACAGATAGCCTGTTGTTAATCTTTGCACAAAGGCCAAAATCTGTTTTTCCCCTCAGGTTTGGGATTCTCCTCCTAGCTCTGTTCTCAGTGAGTTGAGGAAAGGTGTTGTCTTTATTTGATGACCGTTGTGAACTCCAGAGTTCTTTCTTGTGTGTAACCCATTGTGTTGCACATTAACTGGTGAGCCAGAATGGAACTGCTACATCCCCTGGTCTCAATTATTTCTGCTGCACTGATAGATAACCTTTCCCTTCTTTCAGGAAAGTGCAGAGGAAAGTTTCAATGCCAAGAAAAGAACTGAAAAAGATGATAATCCCACACTGCCTACCTCACAGCATAAATGCAGGAATTCTGGAGAAGGTATGTTTTAGATTAAGGCTTAAAGCTATTAAGGTTTTAGATTAAGAAACAATTAAGACTTGTTTCTCTTTTTTTGTTTTTCTTCTGTTTGTTTTGTTCTTTTGTTTCTTCACATTGGAGAAGAGGCATATGTCCTAATTTCTCATTCTTTTCTGAAAACCTTTTATTCGTCTAGTCACCTTTGTTAACTTTTAAGATGGTAGTGCTTTTTTACACCCCATTGATTACTAGGATAGTGGAAGACCCTTCCATTAGGTACCATGCTGATAGACAATATAACATGTTTATTAAGATGTTAACTGGTGAATTTTCTATATATATGCATTTAGCTGCCTTAGCCTTTTTAATCTTGGTACCTTTGTGTATGTGATTACGTTAGAATTTTGATTTTGATTTATCTACTTGAGGCAAAGGCTAATTTTTATAGATAAGCTGCAAAGATGATAAAGTATACATAGTATCGTAGAGCCAAGAATAAGATATAAGAAGCCTTGTACATGTTTAGCTTCCCTAATCCTAAATACTTTAAAATCTTGAAAACTTTTGAGTACTGACATGATGCCATAAGTGGAAGATTTTATACCTGACCTCATGTGATAGGTTGTAGACAAAACTTTGTTTCATGTACAGAATTCTTCTTATTATTTTTTGAGACAGAGCCTCAAGCTGTCGCCCTGGGTAGAGATGGCACCACAGCTCACAGCAACCTCCAACTCCAGGGCTCAAGCGAGTTTCCTGCCTCCGCCTCCCAAGTAGCTGGGACTGTGGGCACCTGGCACAATGCCCAGATATTTTTTGGTTGCAGCCATCATTGTTGTTTTGCGGGCCTGGGCTGGATTCGAACCCGCCAGCTCAGGTATATGTGGCTGGTTAGCCGCTTGAGCCACAGACGCCAAGCCCATGTACAAAATTATTAAAAATACCTTATAGGGCGGTGCCTTTGGCTCATCGAGTAGGGCACCAGCCCCATATACCAAAGATGACGGGTTCAAACCCGGCTTCGGCCGAACTGCAAAACAGAAAAAATAGCCAGACATTGTGGCAGGCACTTGTAGTCCCAGTTACTCGGGAGGCTGAGGCAAGAGAATTGCCTAAGCCCAGGAGTTGGAGGTTGCTGTGAACTGTGTGACACCACTGCACTCTACCAAGGGTGATAAAGTGAGACTCTGTCTCTACAAAAAAAAAAAAAAAATGTTATAAAAGGCTGTGGCTCAGACCTGTAATCCTAGCACTCTGGGAGGCCGAGGTGGGTGGATCGCCTGAGCTCAGGAGTTTTAGACCAGCCCTTTCTAAAAATAGCCTGGCATTGTGGCAGGTTCCTGTAATCCCAGGTGTTTGGAAGGCTAAGGCAAGAGAATCACTTGAGCCCAAGAGTTTGAGGTTGCTATGAGCTATGATGCCACAGCACTCTACTAATGGTGACAAAGAGAGACTCTGTCTTTAAAAAAAAAATCTGATTCAGTGCCTGTACTTAGTGGTTAGGGCACAGGCCATATGCACTAGGGCTGGCGGGTTTTGTTGACAACTACAACAAAAAAAATAGCTGGGCGTTGTGGCAGGCGCCTGTAGTCCCAGCGACTTGGGAGGCTGAGGCAAGAGAAATTGCTTAAGCCCAAGAGTTTGAGGTTGCTGTGAGCTGTGATGCCACAGCACTTTACCAAGGGCGACATAGTGAGACTGTCTCAAAACAAACAAACAAAAACCTCATAAAATTACCTTCATGCTATAAGTTGTATATGAAACATAAATGAATTTTGTGTTTAGAATTGGGTCCTATCACCATAATATCTCAGTGTGCATATGCAAATAATAAAAAATCTGAAAAAATTTGAAATTCAACACACTGGTAGTCCAGAGCATTTTAGATAAGGAATATTTAACCTGTAGTTTCTTTGCCCTTGAATGGTAATCATTAGATGTTTGCTATCCTATTAGATGTTAATACGGTCATGCTAAATGGGTTGACTGATATTTTCCCTCAAATTCCATTTTGTAAAATACTTCCTAAAATCATGTGAAGTTTGTTTTGTTGTTTTTGTGAAAGACATATAAAATTAGATTCTCTAAAGGCGTTTTTTGGCATGAGGGTTTCTTGCATAAGCACCTGATTCAAATTTGGACCAATGGCAGGTTAGGTCTCAAGTTGTGTCCTAGAAACTTAGGCTGCTGATGCTGTTTGAAATGTTTAAATTAAATTTGAATCAATTTATTATCATGGTTTGTTTTCTTTGCATTGAACATAAACTGTTACCTCAGAACTACTCCCTTCTGTATGATATTAAATGTGTAATCTTACTTGCTTTTTTTTTTTAATGACTTGTTGTAACTGTGGCCACCCATAAAAAAACGTGGACCCCACTTTAGGTACAAATTAGGTAATGATTTATTTAACACCTGCGCAGGTGAGTCGCTGCCCCAAAGGGCAAACAGCCCAAATCAGGTGGTGATTTATTACATCTACTTAGGCGGACTGCTGCCTCAAAGGGCAGATGGCCCCTAAGTGCAGTATAGGCTGATTTTTTATACTCCTTTTGTGCTGATGTGGCAAAGCAAGCATGTACAAAAGCGAATGTGGCTGGTTATAGGGCGGGGTTACAGTCAGGTGGATAGCTCAGGGGGTTACATTGTGGCCGTAAGCGCAGGGTGGGGCTGTAGTCAGGTGGCTGGCACAAGGAGTTGCATCCTGGCAGTTGGCACAAGGACTAACTTGGCTTGGGAGACTCAGTAGCTTGGGAAACTGTGCTTGAGTGAGTTTTCACCATTGTTTCAACCGTGGGTAGGGAGGTCAGGGAACTCAGAGAACTTCCTTGTTAGGAACCTGGTCTCAGAATTAAACCAATAAGTGGGATTTGAGACAGACTGGGACTCAGGCTGAAACAGTTAGGGTCCTTTAGGGGTCTTTTTGCTGGGTTGGTTACTACAGACTGAATCTCACTTTGTCACCCTTGGTAGAGAGTACCATGGTGTCACAGCTTACAGCAACCTCACACTCCTGGGTTCAAGTGATTCTCTTGCCTCTGCCTTCCTAGTAGCTGGGACTACAGGTGCCTGGCACAATGTCCAGCTATTTTTTTTTTTTTTTTTTTTTTTTTGAGACAGAGCCTCAAGTAGTCACCCTTTGTAGAGTGCTGTGGCATCACAGCTCACAGCAACCTCCAATTCCTGGGCTCAAGTGAGTCTCCTACCTCCGCCTCCCAAGTAGCTGGGACTACAGGCGCCCGCCACAATGCCTGGCCATTTTTTGGTTGCAGCCACCATTGT
>CAUYON010104453.1:0-17904 GCA_963573935.1 Arctocebus calabarensis | reverse complement strand
TCTTTATGAAGTGATTAAAATGGTGTAAAATTGATTAGAATGGTAAGTTGCACAACTCCATGAATATCCAAAATATCATTGATATGTGGGCTAATCTTACCAGAGTTAGGTGATATCTCAAAGTAGTTTTGATTTGCATTTCTCTGATGATTAAGGATGGTGAGCATTTTTTCATGTGTCTGTAGACCGTGCACCTTCTTTAGACAAGTCTCTCTTCAAGTCTTTTGCCCATCCTGAGATGGGATCACTTGTTCTTTTCTTGCTAATACATTTGAGTTCTCTGTGGATTCTATTTATTAAACCCTTGTTGGAGGCATAATCTGCAAATATTTTCTCCCATTCTGAGGGCTTTCTGCTTGCTAAACTTACTATGTTCTTGGCTGTACAGAAGCTTTTTATCCCAAAACCAGAGATGTTGGTGTGGATGTGGAGAAAAGAGAACACTGCTGGTGGGAATGCACACTAATACGTTCTTTTCAGAAGGATGTTTGGAGAATACTTAGAGATCTAAAAATTGACCTGCCATTTGATCCTATAAAACCTTTACTAGGTATATACCCAGAAGACCAAAAATCACTTTATAACAAAGACATTTGTACCAGAATGTTCATTGCAGCCCAATTCATAATTGCTAAGTCATGGAAGAAATCCAAGTGCCCATCGATCCAAAAATGGATTAATAAATTGTGGTACATGTATACCATGGAATATTACATAGCCTTAAAGAAAGATGGAGACTTTACCTCTTTCATGTTTACATGGATGGAGCTGGAACATATTCTTCTTAGCAAAGTACCTCAAGAATGGAAGAAAAAATATCCAATATTCTCAGCCCTACTATGAAACTAATTTATAGCTTTCGTATGAAGGGTATAACCCAACTATAGCACAATAATATGGGGAAAGGGGCAAAGATAGGGAGAGAAGGGGGAAGGTTGGGGGGGAGGGAGAGTAATTGGTGGGGCCACACCTACGGTGCATCTTAGAAGGGTGCAGGCGAACCTTACTAAATGCAGAATATAAATGTCTTCATATAATAACTGAGAAAATGCCAGGAAGGCTATGTTTGATTTTCATCAGTTTGATGAAAATAGTTCAGATTGTATATGAAACCAGCACATTGTACCCCTTGATTGCACTATTGTACACAGATAAGATTTAATAATATAGACAATAAAAAAATAAAAGTTAAAAAATATCAATCAATTGGACATCTTCCATTGGTAAATTTCAAGTTATATGGATTATAACTCACTATAGCTCTTAGCAATATAAATGCACTTTTATGTTTCTTTCACAGAGTTACATCCACTCAACACTATAGAGTTATAATCAGGCAGGTCTTACAGCAAAGCTCCTATCTGGGCCTCATGAGTCTATAATCAAAGCAGTAAGAAACTGAGCTTCAGTCATTTTAATTTTACCTAGTTTAAATTGGGACATTTGTAAGCTCTCTTGAGTCTTGGCTTTGCAGGTCACTCAAAATTGGGGCAGAACATGGGAGAAGTAGCAAAATTTGCTCATAGAAAATTATGATAATACTGAGAATGAAGAAATTATAGGTGAAACCTGCTTGCTAGAGAAATTTACTCAATTATCTCACCCTTGTCTATCATCTCCTATGCTATGTGACCCTGGGGAGCACAGAGGAGAGGAAGATGGAATACAAAAGGAAAAAGAAGATCATATGGTATCGCAATAATTTGTGTTTAAAGTTTTTGGAGATACATACATTTTAACAAAAAGAAGATATCAATGCTTTCTCCTACAGCAGCGACCAAGGAAATTGATGCATCATTGTTCTGATAGAACTGAGATTGGAAAAACAATAGCAGTGGTGAGAGTTGGCTATATCCCTTTCGTGTTAGAGCTATATTCCAAAGGTACACTTGAGAAATATCAGGAGTTAGAAGCCAGAATCTAATTTGATCCTTGAATGTCATTTTCATGGTGATCTCATGTCTTGTTACACATTCGTTTGTTCTTCTTCTAATCTCCTGATACTCTGTGAAGATCATAACCAGGGAGGGGTAAATCATGGCACACAAGATTGTAGAATGTACTTTGCCATGAATTAATGAAGAAGGAAAAAAATATTTCCATTGGCTTCTCTAAACTAATTATTCAGTTGGTAAGAACAAGCCTGGAGGGGTCTGGCAGTGAATATTTCTCTCAGCATTCATTACCATTACTTCAAATCAAGATTATGGTCTTAGGAGAAAAGCAGCAAGGAAGATACGAGGCCTATATAGTTTGGCTGGTGTTTGCTTTGTTTTGCTTTGCAAGAAAAAAGTATCATTAGTGTTACAGATATTACAGATTAAAAATTTTCTCTCCATTACAACAAAACAATATCTTTAGGAATGGATGTTTCCGAATAGTCCTCCTTTTCTCTTTACACTGTTGTAGGTTCTTTTTCTGCCAAAAAGTTCAACTTGGGATCACATTTCCTATAAATTATGCCAGGATCAGCCTTAATTAACCTTTGTTTCCTTCCAGCACGCTAATGTTTGCACTAAATATTCAATATTTGATGCATGTCCATTTCTCTATTATTTAAAAAAAATTATTACAAAATAGTAAAGAGGTACAGTGTTTTTATTAAAGAAATGATGGTCTAATGCTGAAGTCAGTGCTTTTAGCATGCCCTTTTCCAGAGTAGCGTACATTGTGTCTGATAGGCACATTTTTATCTCTCACTCCCTCCCACCTTCTCCTTTACTAGTTTCCATTGTCCTCGCATGGTTCTCATGACTGCACGCATCCACCATTTACTTCCAATGTATTAGTAAAAACTTGGGGTGTTTGATTTATCTATTCCTGAGGTACTTCATGTAGGATGAGGTTCTCTTGGTTCTATCCAAGTTACTGCAAAAGATATTTAACTCTTTTTTATGGCTGAGTAGTACTCCACACATATATACATGCCACATTTTCTTTCTCCCTGAATCAATGATGGCCACTTAATTTGAATGCATACTTTGCAACCTGTCAATTGTGCTTTGATAAACATTAGAGTGTAGATGTGTTCTTGCTATAATGACCTTTTTTTCCTTTGAGTAGATATGCAATAGAAGGATTGCTAGATGGAATGAGAGGTCAACTTTTTGTTCTTTGAGGAATCTCCATATGTTTTCCACAGAGGTTGTATGAATTTATAGTTCTACCAACATGTAGAAATATTTCTTTTTCACCAAACCTATGCCAATATCTATTATTTTTGACTTTTTATTAATGGCCATTCTGATAGGGGTATGATGACATGTTATTGTGACTTTAACTTGCATTGCCTTCATTATTAGTGATGATGAGCACTTTTTCATAGGTTTGTTGACCATTTATCTATCTTTTGAAAAGACTCTGTTAACATCTTTTGTCCACTTTTTGATAGGGATTTTGGAAGTTTTTCTTTGTTTTTTGTTTTGTTTTGTTTTGGTTTTGTTTGGTTTGTTTATTTTGGGGGCTTATTTGTTTCAGTCCTTTGTAGATTCTGGGCAGAAGTCTTTTTTCAGATGTATGTTTTCTGAGTATTTTCTCCCATTCTGTAGACTGCCCATTTACTTGGCTAATAGTTTCTCTTGTTCTGAAGAAACTTTTAAACTTAACTAACTCCTATTTATTTCTGTTGTTATCATATTTTCCCTTTGGGTCTTAGTCATAAATTCTTTGTCTAAACTGATGTGTAGAAGAGATTTTTCTGTATTTCCTCTAGAATTTTTACAGTTTCAGGTCTGACATTTAAGTGCTTAATGCAACTTCAATTAATTTTCATATATGTCAAGAGGGAGGGATCTTGTTTTACTCTCTTGCATGTGACTATCCAATTTTTCCAGGAACTTTTATTGAATTTTTCTCTAGTATATATTTTTGTCTACTTTGTCAAAAATCAGTTGAGCCTCGCTATGTGGTTTTATTTCTGGGTTCTCTATTCTGTTCCATTGCCAGTTGGTTACCCTACCTCTTTCTCCTTCACATTGGGTATCTCCAGTTGCTTCTCTGATGATTCACAATGCTCACTCCAAGATGGTCCATGCACAGGTGAACTTCTACCTGAAATTTCAATATCCATCTTGAGACTGGCAAGAGTGGACTGCTTCTAGTTCACCATCGTGGCCCATCCTTCCAATGCATATCTTTCAATAATGATACCATCTCACCATCTTCCTATGCCTTTGTGTATTCCTATGATAGAGTATTTCCCTTTTGTTTTTATATTTAGCTCACCCAATACACAAACCAGAGGACTAGAATTTTATAAGAGGAAAATATGTTACCCACAATATTTAGAAGAAGAATATGGTGTTCTATGAATTTATGTTGCACTTCACTTCCATTTCAATGTCTCTATTAATCAGGTTTTGAACTTTGAGCTTAATCACATGTTCCAGGATCCTTAAATCACCTCTAAACACAATGACAAATGATAGATTTGACTTTCCAGTTTTGTTTTCACATTGCTCTTTGCTATGGACAGAGTTTTTCCCTGGACTCTTTGTTTTAATTTTTCATAGGTACCCCCTAACCTATCAGACTCTGATGTCCAGGCCAGTGTCAAGACTGGCTTAACTCACTGGTAAATGTGCCACAAATACTTTGACCTGTTGCCAAAAAAGCTTCTCTTCTATTGCATGTATAATTTTCATGATACTAGCTACAACTAGGAAGCTATCATGGTAATTTTTAAAGCATTTTCTTTTAGTTACGTGATTTTTTTTTTTGAGACAGAGACTCAAGCTGTCACCCTGGATAGAGTGCTGTGGCATCACAGCTCAAAGCAACCTCCAATTCCTGGGCTCAAGCGAGTCTCTTGCTCTGCCTCCCAAGTAGCTGGGACTACAGGCGTCTGCCACAATGCCCAGCCATTTATTGGTTGCAACCATCATTGTTGTTTGGTGGGCCCAGGATTCGAACCCACCAGGTGTACGTGGCTGGCGCCTTAGCCCGTTGAGTCACAGGCGCTGAGCTAGTTATGTGATTATTAATGAAATTCAGCAAACACAGGAAAACCAAACAGTTTTCTTTATTAGATTCCAAAAATAGCTATAATGGATCTTAATCTTCTGTTGAGTTGGCTGAATTGATTGGTAACCCTAGCCTTGTCTACACACAGCTTATGTAAACCCTGGTAGACAGTGGAACATTGCCATGGAAAAACCTTCTTTTTCTCTTAAGTATACAAAAATAGCGAGGACATAAAAATGGAACAATGCTATTCGATATCACATCTCTTATTGTAAGTATAGGTTGTCACAAGTGCTGCTAGTTTTTTAAGCTTCTGAAAAACAAGACAAAAGATGTGCTCTAAGAAGCAAAGTCTTCCTTTTCTGAAGATTATCTGTGTTTTGTTGTTGTTGTTGTTGCTTTCTAGCAAGCATTTGGTATTTCTTTGAGGTAGCTATTGTCATTGTTTGCTTTACACTTGCAGGCTCAATAATAAACAACTTCCCAGCCAGGTATCTTAGCAACTCAGCAACTTTTTTATTTCTCTCTGGTGTTTATTTATTATATGCTCTGGAGCCTTTTCTCAAACTATTAAGGGACACATATGGCTAATCTGGAGCAAAACACTTCATCTTGGTCTAACTTACTGGAAATCAATATTCATTATCATGGGTTGTTCACCTCAGAAAGGGACACTCTTAGCCATGAAATATTTCAGGAGTCTGGGGATAACTTTGAAATGGTATTAAAGGAGATACCTACAGGAAAACAAGGCCACAGACTGAAAAAGAGTGACAGAGGAGCAATGTTTCATTCTCCAGCAGGGCTCCTGCTCTCGGAGCCTCAGCTGCAGGCTGTCCTTCATGGCCTGAGGATGCAGGAGTTAGTAGACTTAAATTGTGGCCCCAGCTTAATTATTCATAAATTGTGTGATTTTCAGTAGGCCATTTAAGCTCAGGCTTATCCATGATCTAATCCAAGAGAAGCAGCACCAGGGATCTCAGAAGACTGTCTGGCCCTCTGGCACTCTGTGTATCCTTAAAAGTCTTGACTAAAATCCCAAGACAAAAAGAATTAATGGTGGAGGACATCTGTATAAAGTCAAGTCAAAAGGAAAATTTTAAGACAATAGCTTTATTTGAGGAAACATGTTTGAGAAAGGAACTATAAGAACAGCAGGAAAAAGAAGACACATTCCTGGTCTCTTGGGAGCAGGTGGAGTGGGAGTGGCTACATTTGTCAAATATTCATGAATTTTACTAACTTGTTAAATATATTATTATAACAATTAATTTATATATACTAAAAATACATTAGAAACCAAGATAAAATAAGGAAAATCCATCACTCTTTTACTATTTTCTTCTTCTTTTTTTCTTTTTTCTTTTTTTTTTTTGAGCCTCGCCTTGTCACCCTGGGTAGAATGTCATGACCTTTAGTTCATGGCAACCTCAAACTCTTGGGCTCAAGCAATCCTCAAACCTCAGCTTCCTGAGTAACTAGGACTACAGGCATCCACCACAATGTCTGTCCATTTTTCTATTTTTAGTAGAGACACAGTCTCACTTTTGCTCAGGCTGGTCTGGGATTCCTGTGGTCAAGGAATTCAGCCTTGCCGAGTATTAGGATTACAGATGTGAACCACCATGCTCAGCCACTATATTTCAATAGTACCCATAAATTGGCATTGTTTACACTATTAGAACTGGTAAATTAGGGCTTTTCTGGGGTGAAGGGGGAAGATATTAATGTAGTGGCTTTCAGAGTACTTTTCATATATCTTGTAAAGAAGTTAATATGATCACCATCATCATCTTATTACAGATAAAAATTCTAAAAGTCATACAGTAAATGGTAAATGTTCATATAAGATCCCAAATTTCCTGATTCCTAGTTAATAAGTAAATATAATTTTCCTCTGTCAAATACTACCTTGGTTTGTTTTCTGCTACTTATAAAAGAATATTTGAAACTGGGTAATTTATAAAGAAAATAAATTTATTTTTTACAGTTACAGAATCTAGGAAGTCCATTGTAGAGAGGCTGCATCTGGGGAGGGTCTGCCAGTTGCTGAGGACACTGTGGAGTCCCGAGGTGGTGCAGGATGTCACATGGCAAGGGGCCTGAATAAACTAATGTGCTAACTCTGCCAAGATGGCTCACAGGAAGAACTCCAGTTGTCCTCCTGGGTGAGTTCCAAACCAGACACAGTTTCTCTCTGGATCAGGAGCAACCAGTTAGTGTGAAGAACCTCTCAGATATAGGAAATACAAAAGAGAGTCATACTCCAGGTTTATTATATCCTTGGTAGTCATGCAGGCATAGTCTTACTTTAAAATCAGACACAAATGTAGACCCTTCTTGTGAGTCTTTTCAAGGTCACCTGAAAGCTGGTTGCACACACCTGTAGTCTGAGATACTCAGGAGACTGAGGTGAAAGATGAAAAAAGTCAAGTGCAAATAATTCATCTCACCTTCACTATATACAATTCTGACAAGTTGGTATATGCTGCCCAGGAAAATCCTTGGACTTCTGGTTACAAAGCATAACTTCATATCTTGACCTAGCAGCTAATTAGATCCGGCTAATTCCTGCTGAAATTACCTTCACAGCACAGAAGTTTTCACAAAACAGGCAGATCTTGACAAAGAAGTGGAAGAAGGCAGCTCGAAACAAAACAAAGTTATTGGATAGTATGTGTTATCTAAACATTACCTACTCCAGCAATTCTCAAAATATGTTCAAGGATCTTTGCTAGTCCTCAAAACCCTCTGGAATTAGGACTGTTGAAAAGACAATATTGAATAAAAAGATAATATAGAGTTATCAAATATATATATAATTCTCATTATCTTTTGGTTTTTACAATGTCATTTCCAAAGGCAACATGAAATGTCTGTGTGATAAGGCAATCTGTATACTATCACAATAAATTGAGCAGCACAAGCAGTTATAATAAGATGCCTACTAAATGTCTGATTACTTTTAAAAACCACTCCTCATTACTTTAAAAAAGTTGCCTAATTATAAAACTATTTTATGTTAATATTTAATGGGTTTCTAAATATTTTGCTATGCTAATAAGTTAATAATATTAATAAATATTGACAAATTGTATTTTGTATTTACTACAGTAATTATTGGTAGATACTACGTATAATCGATAGGAATAGAAATTCTTTGTGGTTCTCCATATTTTTTAAGAAAGTTGTGGAGTCCTAAGGAAGAAAAAGTATATATTAAAAATTTTTAATATCTATCTTTCTTTAAGGCTGCATAGTATTCTATGGTGTACATGTACCACAACTTATTGATACATTCATGGGTCGATGGGCACTTTGGCTTCTTCTATGACTTAGAAAATATGAATTGGGCTGCAATAAACATTCTGGTACATATATCTTTGTTATAATGTGTTTTTTGGTCTTCCTCCTTCTAGTAGAGGAATGGTAGGATCAAATGGCTGGTCTATTTTAAACCTATTTTTACAGGTTTACATGGATGAAACTGGAACATATTCTTCTTAGCAAAGTATCTCCAGAATGGAAGAAAAAGTATCCAATGTACTTAGTCTTACTATGAAACCAATTTATAGCTATCTTATGAAAACTATAACCCAATTATAGCTCCAGAAGAAGGGAAACGGAGACAGGGAGGGAAAGGAAGGGAGGAGGATGGGGGGGAGAGAGAGTAATTGGTGGGATCACATCTTTGGTGCATCTTACAAGGGTACATATGAAATTTGCCAGGTATAGAATATAAAGGTCTGAACACAGTAACTAAGAAAATGCCATGAAGCCTATGTTAACCAGTTTGATGAAACATTTCAAATTGTATATAAAATCAGCACATTGTACCCCATGATTGCATTAATGTACACAGCTATGATTTAATAAAAAACAATTTCTTTTTTAATCTAAAAATTGATTAGTTTTGCAAAAAATGTAGACTTTTTGGTTTTGAATGTATATAATTTAATATACTTCCCACACAAAGGGAGAAAAAGACATATTATAACCCCAATAGTTACTATAGGTGAGATTACAAAGAAAGAGGCATAAGTGGTGCATTTCATTAAGTTCCTGTCACCCATCCATTATAGAAGAGCAAAGGCCCAGCTTTTAATAATCAAGATGAATGGAAAAAGAAGTCATCACTTTTACATACATAGACCTAAATGAAGTTTTGTGTGTGTGTGTGTGTGTGGTTTTTGGGCAGGGCTGTGTTTGAACCTGCCACCTCTGGCATATGGGGCCGGCACCTTACTCCTTTGAGCCACAGGTGCTGCCCTGAAATGTAGATTTGAACAAGACATTGATAAACACTATTCCAACTGAGAATACAGATACCAAAGTGATTCCATGCATGTTAATGTAAAAGAAAAACTAAAACAGTCCTTTTAATTATAGTTATGTAGTGATTACTGCATGAGAAAGCACCTCATCTTTTAGAATCAAGAGTCCATGGTCCAGAAAATGGTAAGGAAATTTATCTTCATTATCAATTTTACCTTAAGTTTCTTTGGTCTGAGAGCCCTGAGTTTTCTATGTATGTTCCCAGTGGCTAAGTATAATGGGAAGAGACCGAGATCAGAAATGAAGAATTGAAAAGGCTTGAGTAGGACAAGATTCAAGATGGGGAGTAGGAGGAAATACAGGTGAATGGCTGAAGGGCAACAAAACAGATACAATCCGCACTTACATTGCACTTCAAACAGGAGGTGATGAGAAGTGAACACAAGTGAAGTTGAACTTAGCAGTCACAAATAAAATCAGAGAGTACATTCTAGAGCCACAGATAGTATGAGAGGAAAATTTTAAGCTCATTCATTCATGGATGTGTCTATTCAATGAGTCTATGGAGATCAAACAAGTGCTATTCCAGATCCCAAGAAATACAAGATTAATACAAAACAGACTAAGTCCTTGACATTCAAGAGTTACATTACCATCCTTATATATTTATCAAAATTGATTAAAATAAAGGATACCATTAAATCTAAATTGATGAAGCTCTAAATAAGATTGCCTACTGAAGGCTGTTTTCATCAAAACTCTAGGTTGATGTTGTTGAAAGATTTTTTTTTGTCTATGAATTCTATTATAGGTTTAGATTGTGATGTATAACTCTTTCTTTCCACAACAGTCCTTGGAAGAAATCTCGGGCTTCAAAGAAGACTATTAGATGTAGCATGCAAACTAGTTGTCGCCCCAAGAGTGATTTTGTCACAAAAATGAAAAAGATCAACTCTTTTCTGTTCTACCTTAATGAGAATAGCCTTGATACAATCACTCCCTTCCCCTGCCCAACCATGACAGTCAGTATGAAATGTCTGTTTAGAAGCCAAACTGTCTTTTATTAATATACTGCAAATGTAAAACAGTTCCCCACAAGTATGTTAATAAAAATTCACTCTTTTAAATGGTAAAAGCCTCTTTCACCTCTGGATTGAGCCACCTGACCCCCTCAAAAAAAATTCTAATTAAAAAGTCATATTCAATATTTAAGATGAAAAGTATGACTAGCACCAGGGAATTAATGTCAAGAAACTGAAACCACGTGAAACATGCAGCAGTTTGCAGGATGGGATAATCACACCCGTGCACACAAAGGGCTCTAACTGCTCGGTCTTGCTTTCACACTAGTTATGCGTATTCCTCAAGCCTTCATGTGAAGTGGTCCAATCAAACATCGTAGGATGATTTAAACATAGTCACACAGGGAAATACACACACACAGAGTTGGGGTGGGGGAGGATCCTAAGAACATATTCCTGGGGCCTGTGGCAGAGGGCAGATAGATTATCAAAAAACTCCTTAGCAAGGAATTCCATAAGTAAATTTAAAATCTCATTTATTGACAAGTAGGAGAACCTCATTAAAACCGTGGAGAAATTAAAATTCAATTCTGTTTTTTGTTTTTGTCAGTACTTACCCAAATTCTTCCTCAAATTTCTGCTACCTTAAACCTTTTCATATAGTGTACTACTTGGGTGATCACCAGCCCCTTCAATTAGGTTTCTTAACGGATTCCCTCTGGTACACCCTCCTGCACCATAATCCAGGGGAACCTATTCTACCTAGCAAGACCATCCCAACTGGCAAATTTTGGTGAACTGCAGGTATCTGATACTGATACTGTATCTATCCTATTTCCATATTTAAAAGGAGATATTAAATCCAAGGCAATCAATTTCTTTTTATTTTTTGTCAAGTTGAAATTCACATAACCTAAAATCAATTATTTTAAAGTAGTTAAAATAATGTTATTAAGGGCAGAGGTATTTTGCATGTTTACAATGTTCCCACCTCTATCTAGTTTCCAACATTTTCAGCTCTCTGAAATGAAACCCATCCCATTAGGTAGTTATTCTGCATTCTCCCCTCCACTCTGACCCTGTCAATCATCATCTGTATTCTGTCTCTATGGATTAGCCTATTATGAATTTGTAACTTTTTTGTCTGTCTTCATTTACTTACCATGACGTTTGGAGGCTCACCCATGTCATAACATGGATGAGAAGAATTCCCCGTTTTTTTCTATGGCTGTATAATCTATGTACCGTATTTATCCATTCATCCACTGATGGATATTTGAGCTCTTTTGCCTTTTGGATCTTGTGATTAGTGTTTCTAATAAACATGTGTACTTGCTATTTTTAATACTACTTTTTAATTCCTTGGGGTATATACTTAAGAGCATAATCCTTGGGCATATGTATATGATACTTCTATGTTTAACTTCTGAAGAATCTCCAACTGATTTCCATGACAGCTAAACCATCTTACATTTGTGTCAACATATAAAAGGTTTCCATTTTTCCCACATCCTTGACATTTGTCATTTCCTTTTAAAAATATAATAATTTGGCCATCTCATTGGATTTGAAGTGCCATTTCATTGTGGATTAGAATTGCATTTTCTAAAGATTGTTTATGTGCTTGCTGGTCAGTTGTATATCTTTCTTGGAAAAATGTGTATTTAAGCGTTTTGTCCATTTGTTATTTACTTTGAAGCAATTTTAATAGCAAGAATTTAGTGAAATATTTAGAAATAAGAGAGGAAAAAGGAGCAAGGAATGGATCCTCTCCTGCTGCCCTATCACTGCTGCTCCTGCCTGCCCTCCCCATATGAAGCTGTTTATTTTTTCACATCCTAAGTAGCTTAAAAGAATGGGACTTATATGAAGCTTGATACCCAATAGCGCTTCTAATCCTTTGAAATAATTGTGATCTACCCACTTGTCACAAACCAAAAAACCAAAACCAAACAAACAAAATAAAATAAAAATAAACCATCTTGTCCCTGCACAGCTCCTGACATTTGAAAATATGCTAAAGACTTGGCAGCTGGATATCTGGTAAGAATGATAACATTACGACAGGCTGCCCCTGTTCATCCAAATCTGACTCTGCCAATTTCTAGAGTGATTTGGAGAAAGTTGTCATGGCTTGTATTATGAAATTATTCTCAATACAGGAAAATCTGTATATGATGAATTTAAGAGTGTCCAACGTGGTATGTTCTCTCTTGATTCATTAATTGAATGGATTGGTACCAGGCTCACATCGCCCTCTCTATTCAAAACCCAGCTGGTGTCCTTATTTCTGTTTCTTCCCCATCTCCCTTTATCTTTTTCTAGCCATTGTATACATACTCAACTGACATTCAGACTTTAGTACACTCTAATATAAGCTTCTTCTCCAACTAGATTGCTCCTTTTCCAGCTATTATATACAAATAATACATTCCAGTCACATCTGACTCCATCACTCCTGGGCACATTCGAACTATTGTTCACACACTTCCTGAAATAGGCCCTTCACTTGATTCCTTAAAAAGTACTCTCCTGGTTTTTAGTCTCTTTACAGACTGATACTTCTTTTTGTATGTTGAAGACTTACACCCTCTACCTGGTTATTAAATTGTGGTATTTTAAGTCATCCTTCTAGAACCACCTTGCTCTACTCTCTCTTTCTAGGCAATAATAATTTGTGAATCAATGTGTGAATGCCAATTTGTTCCATATCTTCTATGGAATGAATCAACATAATTTTCTTTGGCAGCCTTCAATTTATAAACGTGTTTTATTTTTCTTTCTGTGGTAAGGTTTTTATTGCTTTGTCTTACTTCATACTAAAGGTGTGATATCAAAGCTATTGCATGAAGTGACTTATTATTTATGAACCTCTGATGGATCCTGCATAATATAGTTCAATAACTTCCATATATTTTGCCATGAATTGTGATAGGTACTTTATCTATTTCCCATTTAATTCTCACAACAACCTGTTAGATATGTTTGAGCAACCCCATCTGAAGATGACAATAAAAGTACCAGAGGTTAAGACAGATGCACGAAGTGAACACATATAGTTAGTGTTTGGACAAGTATTAATACAATGTCAGTGATACTCTAAAGCCACAATTTTCTCCAAAGTTTCAATCTTCCCTTTCAAAAAATTAGATTAGTCCCATTTGTATACATACATAAAAACTGAGGGAACAAATGATTAAATCAAACATCCAGTTATTTGGAAAACATAAAGAAATATCCAGATGTTGTTTTAAGCTTCCCCTTCATAATATTAGATCAGGCACATTTGTATATATACATAAAAATGACTGAGGGAAAAGATGATTAAATCAAACATCGGTTCTTTGGAAAACAAAAAGAAATAGCCAACTGCTACCAAAGCCTATTCATGGGTGTCAGTGTAGCTGACAATTAACCTCAAATCAATAGACTAAGTCTAGATCTTCCTGAGAAAATGACAAATGGTTACAGGCAAATATAGAAAATAAATTTTTTAATATATAAATGGTATTATTGAAACATTGTTGTATTACACTTAACTACTTTAAAATATATTAAATCAGAACATGCAATATAAGGTATGCAGAAATATACATTAAAAATATGCAGATAATTTTGGAATTAAAAATATTGAGGATTTTCTTCAGTACAACTCTACAGTTTGTTGAAAGATTTTTCAACTTTCAAGAGTTTTTGTGTAGGTCATATAATAGTCAGGTAGCTATACAAAATTATCTATTTGTGTTCAATTGAGGCTGAGTCATCAGAATAGCAGGAACAGTGGACAGTAGGTCTTGAGATAAAAAACGAAAAAGAGGTAATCTGCAAATCTGAAACCTAAAATTGTCCAAAGTCTGATCCCTTTAAAGTGCTATCATGCTATCACAGGTAAATTCTACACTTGACCTCATGTGATATAGCTTACAGTCAAAACACAGTCATAACTTTGTTTTATAAATAAAATTATTAAATTGTTGTTTAAAGTTACCTGTAGGCTATGTGTATAAAGTGTAAATGAAACCTAAATAAATTTCATGTTTAGACCTGAGTCCCATCCCTAAATTATGTACTTGTCTCATTATGGACATTCAAATATTCTAAAATCTGAAAAAATAAAAAATCTGAAACTTTTGTGGTCCCAAGCATTTCAGATAAGGAATAGTCAGTGTGTAATTATGGCTCCCTGATGAGAAGATCCTTTCCTAAAGGATGTTCCTATAGAGGGAAAAGAAAATACAAAGTGGAAAATTGAAAGCATTTAGAAAATAGTAGACTCTAGTTTATAGCAATGTGTGGTCCTTCTGAAGGGATTGGTTTGAGTTTAGGGAAACTAATACTGTGGCATCATTGAGATACAGAACAATGCTTATCATAAATATCTGTAAGTAAAATGACATAATGTGGATGGATTTACACATGGGAATATCAGAACAGTAGAGTGAAAGAGAATTTGAGAGTGCTGTGTCCAACTCATTCATTAAATATGCAGTTCACATGGAAAATGTCAGAATCCGAACACTTAATTGCCAACAGAACACTTGCTTTATTAAAGCAGCAGCATCTAAACATGGTAACTCACTTGGTAAGTAAAATTTCCTAGACACATTTCTAGACCTAAATCATTTTTGCAGAAAAAATTTTGAAAAATTATATTTTAAATATCCCTCTAGTTACTGCTGACCATTGACCACTTAGGACCCCTCAACCTTAACCATTAATGCTCCCTACAATCTGATTGGCTGTGGACAAGTTTAATATTTTTGTAAGATAGAAATTCATTTCTCTTTCTCTCTTTTTAACTTTTCTAGCTTATGAATTATAAAGTTCTACTTATTATTTAACAATTATAACAATAACCATGGCCTAACCCATAATAACTACCTACCAACACAATGGAAGACACTTCACATATGCTATTTAATTTTATTCACACCATAACCAAAGAGCTAGGTACCACTGTGTGTTTTTATGTAGTATTTTACATACAAGGGAATGAAATTCAAGGGATCAAATACCTGCCTTAGGTAAAATATGATAAATTTTATAGACTTGATTCTTTGATGAGATAGAAAAGGGTATGCCCTCCCCAGAGCCTGCTTCTTTGAAAGATTTCTTGTCTCATTCAAAGAAAGTGCTGAAAGTGTGGTCAACAGTGTCCAGCTGACAGCTTCCTCCGAGCTTATCTCAGCTCCAGAGCAGCCTTGTCCAAAGACACGCTCATCCTGAAGCTGCCCACATCCAGGGCAATTAGTGGCTATTTAAGGGAAGTGTCTAAGACAGGGGCCCTTCCAGTAATGTTGGGACAACTTTGGTGAGCCAAATGTGCTCCGTACATTCCAGTGGAATTAACTAAGCTGCTGTTTTCTAATAAACACAATGCATACTACACTGAGTCTCAGCACCTGCTCTGGAGATGATAGTCTGACACGTCAAGCATATCTCATTTCTGAATCCATTATTTGAAGCATCCTGTTCCTCTACTGTCTTTTGGCTTTTTCCTGTTTCCCAATAGGACATACTGCAGATTCTTAGGGAAGAAATTCTGAGACGCAAAATTGTGTGTAGAAGATTTGCTTGAAAGTGCTCTCCAGATCAATACCTGTGTCCCTAAGAGGAAACAGGATCTGGTAAAGAAAGCAGTAAATTCCAATATAATCACAAAAAAGATTTCAACTGATCCTACAGAACTATGGAGCTAAAACAACCATTCAGAGCATTTAGAGTCGTTCCGAAATGGAGTAAAAGGGCCAGGCTATCATGTCCCTGCATTGCCAACAATTTCAGGCTGTGCCTAGGAAGTACGTATAAGGGGCTCAGTTCAATTGAGGGTAATTTCCAGAGTGGGGTAAGCTGAAAACTGTCAATTACCAGCTGCTGTGGAACGCAAGCTTCAGAGCTGTAAGTGGAAAGTATCTGGGAAGTCCACATAAAGCAGGGGTGTCCAACCTTTTGACTTCTCTGGGCCACAGCAGAAGAATAACAGTTGTCTTGAGCCACACATTAAATACACAAAATTAACAAAACCTAGGGAGCAAAATTAAAAAAAAAATCCAAGATCTACGCATATTGTTCATAATATACACCACCACTGATCATGAGAATCACAAAATGACCCTAATTATGTAGTAGCTGGTTCAGAGAGCATTTTAAAATCTTCAAGCAGGTCCCAAGTTTGCAATCACTAATCTAGAAAAAAATGTACACAACTAAGTAATAGAGCATCTTTTAGATGTCTTTTATTATAAAAGTAAAAGAAAAGTGGGCAACATAAAACTGATAGGATGTATGACATTGCATTTGAGAAACTAATGCATCAACATCTGGTTTCATGGATGTAGTTGCAATTCTCAGCAAGTTCTCAAGGTGTTCATCAGATAGTTTGGTTCTGATTTTACTCTTAATGTGCTTCATTCTTGAAAGTAGTTGCCCACAAATGTAAGTGCTGCCAAACAGCAATGGCACGAATAAGGTGTGATTGTGAAGCAAGGGATATTTGTCTCTGGGAAGACAGAGCCTATAACATTCCAGTAAAGAGACATGATCAATTTTTTCTTCAAGTTGAAAGTCATAGTGCAGCTTTACATGTTCCATTTAAAAATTGGCAGGTAACTTATTTATGTCAACTGAAAATGGAATCACAAATGTACCAAAATATTGATAATTTTCCCAGAAATGTTAAGTTTGTCTTCAAATTATTGAATCAAATAGAAAAGCAAGGTGCATATTTTCTGCTGTTCATAGGACTATGTTTAGCTAATGTGTCAAAATGCGTTAAACTGTCTGCTTTAATTTGAACTTGCATAATTTCAATTTTATTTGGAAGGCTGTTATAGTTTAAATCATTGTATTTATAACTTGGTTTTCACCTTGAAGACATATGTATAACTCATTTATATGGGCAATTAAATTCACATCAAATGCCAAATCTGTAAATCAGCTTTCCTTGTCAAGTTATGGCACAAATTTGGTTTTTGATACCATAAATGACAACATGTCATAAATCATAAATCTTTTTACCATTTGGCATCAACTTAGCTGTCTTACTTTGAAAGGGAAATGATGTGATTATAGTCAGCATTAATACTTTTAAGGAATTCCTGGAATGGGTGATGATTCAGTCCCTTGGCCCTTATAAAATTTTCAGTCTTGATGACAATTTGCAAGGCATTATCCACTTTTAAAGCAGATGCACATAATTTTTTTGATGTACTGTGCAATGATACCTCATCAACCACGAGTATTATGTGACAATTGCATCATCTTCTATTAATTTTACAAGTCCTTCTAATTTACCTCCCATCACCAGAGCACCATAAGTAACTATATGTTAAGTATCAGCCAGAGACTGAAAAGTTCTGAAATTGTACTCCTCTTCTTCAGACAAAATAGTAAATAAAAAATATATTAAAGGGGAGGGGAGGGGGAAGTATGGGTGGAGGGAGGGCAATTGGTGGGATCACACCTACGGTGCATCTTAGCAGGGTACTGGGAAAACTTATTAAATGTAGAGTATCAATGTCTTTATATAGTGATCAATAAAATGCCATGAAGGCTATCTGTAACAGTACGATCAAAACATTTCTGAATGTATATGAATCGTGCCCTATGATTGCACCAATGTACAGAATTATGATTCAATAAAATT
>CAUYON010104452.1:0-14387 GCA_963573935.1 Arctocebus calabarensis | reverse complement strand
GCCCTGGGTAGAGTGCCGTGGCGTCACACTGCTCACAGCAACCTCCAGCTCTTGGGCTTAAGCGATTCTCTTGCCTCAGCCTCCCGAGTAGCTGGGACTACAGGCGCCCGCCACAGCGCCTGGCTATTTTTTTTTTTTTTTTTGCAGTTCGGCCGAGGCCGGGCTTGAACCCGCCACCTTCGGTATATGGGGCCGGCACCCTACTCGCTGAGCCACAGGAGCCGCCCCAAATCGTACTTCTTTAGCTGGCTCTAACACAGTTTCTGGAGAGCAACACACACCAAGATTTGTTTTTGAAAAAAATGAATAAATGTTTTTAATTAAAGTCCAGGGTCATTTTTGCCTGACTCGTTTTAGTTGAAATCTATTGGAAGATGAATGTGTATCTTATTTAAAGTATTACATATGGAGAACACAATATAGTGTTTTTCTTAATGGATTTGTAAATTTATATTTGGATTGTTTATAAATTTGGGACTAGCCCTATTTTATTTTTTTTTGCCTTTGCGATCTGATTATTTAACATGTGCATGACAATGAACACCATAACTAAAGAAGAGTAATAAAAGATATTGTTACCAAACCTTGTCCAAAGGCATTGTCCACAAGTCCTTCTTCTAAAGTATGATTTTAATTATGAAAATCCACTATTTACCTGGCAGCAAAAATTTCCTACTGAGGAAAATAACAAAAAAGGAAACTGCCAACATTTGTTTTTTTTGAATATTTGTAGGCTTATGAGGCAGTAGATTTGAAATGCTGAATAATCTTCTGTTTTATTCATCATGGTTTTGGGAAAATTATAGAAATTCATGTAGTCTTTGACTTTGGAAAGCAAGAAAAAATTACAGGCCTCATCTCTCATCTCAGGTTAGCTTGGACTATTTAAAGAGGCATTTACTCCTGTGTATAACTGACACTTTGATATTGAAGCTCCAAAGGATTGGACAGATATTTAAGCAGTGAACTGCATGCTAAATTAAGTCCCATTTCAATATCTAGGACACAGATTCTACTCTGACACTTCATATGATATCAAAAGAATATATTTGCATTTAGTCATTTTAATCAGTTTTAAAGTAATTTTTTAACAGTCATTGATAAACTCGGTCTTGAGAAGGCATTGTGGGCCAAAGCTACAGTGTACTTACCACATTCTAAGTAATACCTAACATATATGTGTAATTTTTATAAAAGAATTTGACATGAAAAGAACACACTTAACTTGAGTAAGCAGAACCTAAGCTTTGAGAGCATACAGTCCTTATAAATACCACGGGAATAACCAGGGCTCATGGTCAGTGGATTGTGTGCATTCAGTGGCTTTTCACTGAAAAGGATGGATTTTTGCTTTTATCCTATCTAGAGCTCTTTTCTGGTAATCACGAAATACTTGACCTATTTACATAGGAAGGAAATACAGTGGGAACAGTATGAATAGGATGTATAATCTTGGCCTGGTTATCACCACTTATATCTAAATGTAAAATCTGAGCTTTTTCTTTATTCTTAAGAGATGTCTCAAGAGGTTTTCCTAGCATATATGTCACTTGAAGGAGTCCCAGCTAAGCTTATTTGGGAGTTTCATTTACTTCTTAGAGGTCATCTTAGAAACTCTTAATGCTTTGCTGATCAAGGGGAAGGAGGAGGTCTAGCTGGCCCTGAAGTACACGGCTTGGTACTGGTGAAGCAATGTCATTCATTCTGCTGGTTTTCAAATAATACATCTGAGGATGTCACTGTAGCCTTGGATGGATGCTTGTGTTCATGGTTAGCTTAACAGCTGCCTTACCCCAAATCTGGTCATATTCTGAAATCTACATTTTTATAGCATCTTCTTCCTAGCTATGTCACCTTGAAACCTGGAAATCCATCTTCTTTAAAATTATTCATCTATTCATACATTTGATGATCAATTAATCACTAAAGAAAGATCTAACATTGAGTGCCTTCTATGTTAAGCTCCGGGAGATGCTTTATATGAATATTTCATATGATAGGATATAACATTAAAGTTAACTCCAGAAAACCAAGTCTTAACCAAGAAACTTATCCAAAGCACACCAAACAAGGAACAGAGATTGCTTCAATCCTGATGTTTAAGGATAACACTTACCCTCCTTCACCGTTTTACTGATATGCCATTTTCATGTCTACCACATTTATCATTTACCTCTATGACAACCTCATTTTCACAGATTTTATTACTCTTATGAGTGGAAAGACACTTCTATAACAAAAGACAGGCTAACAAGAGAGAAATATAACAAAGTCGTTTAATAAAATAAACGTTTGAGTGTAATGGGAGCTTTCGGAAATGAAGATCCAAAGATCCAAGGGAAGCTGTCTGCTTTTATGCTTAGGTTCCATGAAGCAAGGGCAGCAATACAGAAATGTGATTGGGTAAAAGGATGTGATCTAATGCTGACAGACTGAGTGGGGAAGCCCCATAAGGCCTGTGTGTTTGATTCTTCTTGGACTGTCTAAATGGCACTTTTCCCACCCTTATATAAGTAAAGATTTCAGGTCTTAAGATCTACTAGCAGATAAAATAGGTCAGAGTATTCCTTTATGGCCAGGTTAGCTCCTACAAAAAAGGCAGGAGCAGCTTAAAGTAATATTTTTGACTTTTATGGCTTGATTTGGAGAAGGGTTCTAGTTTCTATGACCCCCTGTAAGAAAAATAATTCTGGCTTCTATTATCTGCTTCAGGGGAGATAGCCTGGGAGAAGGTCAGAGGCTGATTTTCGTTCTAAGACTTCTTCTGAGGACATCCAATCTCCTTTACTTAGTTCAAAATATTCATCATGCGGAGTGCCATAGCATAGGGTATTATTTCTGAACCCCAACAATACTAATCCTTTTCTGTTGAATATTACAGTTATATCTTTGTGTTTCCAGGGACAGCTGTATAGTAGTAACCTTTGCAGTCACTAAAAGTAGTGTACAAACAAATTTATTGTCATTTCCATAATCTAAAGAAGTGAACAAAAGTGATTTTAAAACAATGTTGATATTATATGACGTCACGTTGTCTATATTATGTAGCAGTGATGGTCTTCTATTTTCATTTTCTTCTTTTTTTCTTGAGACAGAGTCTCACTTTGTGGCCCTTGGTAGAGCGCCTTGGTGTCATAGTTTACAGTACCCTCGGATTCTTGGGTTCAAGCCATTCTCTTGCCTCAGCCTCCCAAGTAGCTGGGACTACAGGCACCCACCACAGCACCTGGCTATTGTTTTTAGAAATGGGGTCTCGCTCTTGCTCAGGCTGGTCTCAAACCCGTGAGCTCAGGCGATCCACCTACCTCTGCCTGCCAGAGTGCTGGGATTACAGGCATGAGCCACAGCGCCCAGCTTATTTTTTTCTTATCTCTTCTAATTTTTCTCAATTTTTAAAGAAATTATATGTTGTGATTTTTAAAAATTAAATCATAGCTCTGTACCTTAATGCAATCATGGGGTACAATGGGCTGGTTTCATATACAATCTGAAATATTTTCATCAAACTGATTAACATCGCCTTCATAGCATTTTCTTAGTTATTGTGTTAAGGCATTTATATTCTGCATTTAGTAAGTTTCACCTATATCCTTCTGAGATGCACTGTAGGTGTGATCCCACTAACTACCGTTCCTCTGCCCATCCCCCCTCTCCCCTCCCTTGCCCCTTTCCCCATATTCTTGTACTACAATTGGGTTATAGCCTTCATATAGAAGCTATAGATTAGTTTTATAGTAGGGCTGAGTACATTGGATACTTTTTCTTCCGTTCTTGAGATACTTTGCTAAGAAGAATATGTTCCAGCTCCATCCATGTAAACATGAAAGAAGTAAAGTCTCCTCCATCTTTCTTTAAGGCTGCATAATATTCCATGGTGTACATATAACACAATTTGTTAATCCATTCGTGGGTCGATGGGCACTTGGGCTTCTTCAATGACTTAGCAATTATGAATTGTCCTGCAATAAATATTCTGATACAAATATCTTTGTTATAATATGATTTTTGGTCTTCTGGATATATATCTAGTAGAAGAATTATAGGATTGAATGACAGGTCTATTTTTTGATCTCTAAGTATTCTCCAAACATCTTTTCAAAAATAACATATTAATTTGCATTCCTACCAGCAATGTAGAAGTGTTCCCTTTTTTCCACATCCATGCCAACATCTCTAGTTTTGGGATTTTGTGATGTGGGCTAGTCTTATTGGGATTTTTTTTATTACTAATAAGGAAGAAAAATGCTCTCTCCCTTTTTATGGTCCCAGGACTTGAATCCTTCCATCTAGTTCCTAAGAAATACAACTTTCTCAGGCCTGGTTAAAATCTGTTAGTGTGCTTCTCAAAAACCACCTAAGGAACACTGTCTAGCAATCTAGCTTGAATAAATACCAACCTCCCTCCTTAGCATATCAAGCCTCTCAGACTCAAGCCTCAGTCATTATGTTGCAGTTTCCTTCACTACATGCTATTCTAATGAATCTTGAAAGCTGTCTTGCCTCTATCTGGGCCTTTGCCCACACTTTCTTCTTTACCTGGAATCCCTTCCCCAATCTGAAATGTTCTGGTGCTGGAATCCTAATGCCCGGGTGTGATGCCTGGGCAATTCTTTTCTCTGCCAGCTGTGAGGAACATCACCTTGCTATAAACTCTAGAGTTTGACTCTCCTATATAGAAATTTTTATCTTGATTACAATTATAGCTTATCTAATCTCTTTTCAAAAATGCTTTTAAAACTATTGTGTTGGGGCTGGAAGTCCTGGATCCCCAACCCCAGTTAACCTGGTTCAATTACTTGGCAAAAGTAGAAAGTTCAACAGAGGCCAGACAGGGATCAAAAACAAAGTGAGTGTAAACTGAAAGGTAAAACTGAAACAGAAGAGGCAGCATGAATAGAAAGCAGAGGTGACCTGTGCAAGTCCTAGTGTAACAAAGACAACTTTTATTTAAGAACAAAGAGAAAGCTCAGATCGCTTCCAAAGAGAGGTGCAAGTGGGTCTTTGTCATGAATGAGAAAAAGTGAGAGAGACAGAGCTGCAAAGGCAGCCTAGAGGTATAAATACCTCTTGTCTCAGTTTGAAATTCGTTATAAGCTTTTCATTGGTCTCTCTCCATCTCCAGGCAGGTTCATGCTTTTCTATTGGTCATTGATTGTTGCCCTTTTCTATTGTCACTGAAAGGTTACCTAATACGCACATTCCTTTCCTTTTTTTAGAGAGAGTTACTGAGTTTGATCTAACTCAGTGGTGGACTGTTCCTCTGGGCCCTCCAGGCGTCCTTGTTCAGAGAGCCAGGCTTTCCTCTCATCCCCTTGAAGCCTCTCTCTGTGTCTCCTCTCATTTGCCAGCAGTTTTTTTTTTTTAAGTTTTAATTGTTTTGTTTTTATTTCCAGTTTGGCATGGGTGGATTATAAAAAGACAATTAAAATAAATTTCTAGAAAATTAAAATCATAAATTAATTTCCAAATACAATGCTAAATTTTCTCTTATATTATTCAAAAGACCCAAAATAGCATTTAAAAATATATAAGTGCAAACATAAGTTTAGAATAAAAGAAAGAAGTGTCAAGTATTTGAGAGTATAAATAGGCAATTAATAGAAATAATCCCTATTCTATTCCACTCATAATGTTTTTCCCTGAAATCCACATTGAGGGAAATAGTGACCACTCCTATTAGATGCCCATTTTCAGATTTTGAACAAAAACTAACATAGCAATATGTCAAATATTTAATACAATAAATGAACTTGCTTCTTGTTAACGGATTTGGTTTAGATTGATTTTAGCAATATTTATGGGAATAATGCATAGTAGATTGATTGTATTTCTTGTTTTATTACACTCATAATGGAGAAGATACCAGTCTCCAAGGGTGGGATGATGATAATGTAAGGAGAAGTTGTAAAGCAATTTCAGTGACTTCAGGCTATTCATTCTGAGCTTTTATCCAAAATGAATCAAGTGACACTGTATTTTTAACTTTGTCTTTAATTATTTATTAGTAGTTAGTTCCAAAATTTATCCTGTATAGAACATATAAACTATCTTTGTTCAAAAATACAAAGTACACAGGGTTAAATGCATCTGGGTCACAGTGAATCGATGTTGTGTGTAGCATGTGTGTTGTATGCTCACCCTATGAGTTTGACAACACCTGCTCCCTTGTGTTAATCCACTTATCATCAGTTTGGATATTGCAGCAATGTCAAATTACTATGAAAGTTTTTAATTGCTCACTCACAATTAAACTTACCCTCTTCTAAACCAGTGGCCAACACCTCACCACTAGATATAGTCTGGCAACATTACTCAGCATAACTCTGCGCTAAGAAACAATACAATGTGTGTTACATTTACATTTGAGTAGCCCCAACAATAAGCACAGTGCTTAGTCCACAGGTAATGCTCAATAAATAATTTAATGAGTAGAGTTTAAAAAGTATTCTGCGGCTCAGCGCCTATGGCTCAGCGGGCTAAGGCGCCAGTCATGTAAACCTGAGCTGGAGGGTTCGAATCCAGCCTGGGCCCACCAACCAACAATGACGGCTGCAACCCAAACGAAAATAGCCGGGCGTTGTGATGGGCGCCTATAGTCCCAGCTACTTGGGAGGTAGAGGCAGGAGACTCGCTTGAGCCTAGGAATTGGAGGTTGCTGTGAGCTGTAATGCCACGACACTCTATCCAGGGCAACAGCTTTGAGGCTCTGTCTCAAAAAAAAAAAGTATTCTGCTACTTAGCATATAAAAGTGGGCTCACTTGATCCACAATCATTAAAAAGTTAATTTTCCTTCTATTTTTCATAGTGTGCATGTATTTTTCTCTGATCTATACAACGTGTGTTATATAGATATTGTCTAAAACTCCTAATTTAAAGTGATCCTCCTGTCTGGGGCTCCCAAAGTGCTAGGATTATAGGCATGAGCCACCACACCTGCCCTGAAGTTGTATATGTGATGTCAGTTATTGTATATCTCTTTTGGAAAAAAGTTGATGGCAGTGATAAGTAATAATAGATATGATTTTAAGTTTTATCTTTATCCTATTGGACTTTTGTGGGAGCTGATAAGATTTTTTGCCACATGATCGTTTAATACAGATATTTAAACCTGTTATCTTTTAAGTGATATATAGCAGTGTAACATATTGAAATAGGAAAATTATTAAATCAAGGCAAGCCAGGGCTTCTCAGCAAGTTATTGAAGCCTTCTATGGTTTGGTTTCTTCATCTGAACTGGGGATAATAATTTCATAGTTAGGAGCATAGTGAAAAGGAGTAAAAACAAATAAAATGTGATTATAAAAAGAAGTTTAAAAAATGGAGAGAAAATAAAACACATAAATAGAAAGCAAAGCTCTGTAGCCTTGTAGATCTTCAAATCGTAGAGATTCATTTAACTGATTGTAGAGATGCTCCGGAAACCTGATATGTCTTATAAAATCTCCAACCAGTCTCTTTCTCATGAATTATATCCAGGATATTGAAGAGGCACTGAAAAGTCATTGGCATACTTTTATGAAAAACAAAAGGCAGTGTTATGTTATCAATAATATTAATGATAATTAGAGAACTCATAAGTAGAAAAATCAAACTGAATCTATTCTGTTATCATTTGTTTGGCACTGCTTTATCATGCTAGCATTTTTGTTCATCAACTTAATTTGTCGATAAAAAGGTCACCAAAGTTGCAGAAGCTGTTGGATTTGTTAGTGCACAGGGAGCTATTTATAACTTCATATTACTGCCTTTCCTTTACCATATACTCAGCTCTGAGTCAAAATAATCTTATTTTTATCTTAGTTTTATTTTGTGACCAAAACTTTTACTTTTTATAATCATCCACCAAACTAATACTTAAATAAGGTAGCTAGAGTTGAATCTACATCTGTGAGGCTCTTGAATATACATATTTGTATTGCAATGTAATTTATAAGGACAAAATATTGGATAGGTACTCAATATATACAATTAAGTAAATGGTTAAGTACATCATTAACATGTATTTGGTGGACTACTAGGCAGCCAATAAAATTGATCTTTTTAAATTATTAAAATGTATTTTAATTAAAATGTTTTGATTAATTAGAAAAGTAATGAGATTAGAACATAGAAGAAAATACTAAAAGGAGTAGAGCACAGACTTATATACACAGAATAGTAACAATTGCACCACATACCTGTACATAATTATACAAACATGGAAGATCATACCAGAATTAAGTATGCCAAAATATTAAATGATTTTCTGATGTAGTGATTAAAACTTACTATGTTTGCAAGTATGCTCTTACATTTATAACTAGAGGGTTACTAAAATTCTTATTAAAATGTAAATACATTGTTATCAATTATGAAATTTAGTATTTGGAAAAAATGAGGAGTGTCAAGGATAGCTGGTGGTGAGCAGGGATCATAGCTGGAAAAGACCTGAACGGGAGCACCAGAAGTCTACTCTCCTTGGCAGCAGGCTTGAAGAGATTCCCTATCTTCATATGTTAGGGTGAAAGACAGTGTTCCTTCTTTTCCAAAGACCCACTAGGGCAGGGGTGCTCAAACTTTTTAAACAGAGGGCCAGTTCACTGTTCCTCAGATCGTTGGCAGGCCAGACTATAGTTTAAAAAAAAAAAAACTATGAATAAATTCCTATGCACACTGCATATATCTTATTTTGAAGTAAAAAAAGTGAACAAATACAATATTTAAAATGAAGAACAAATAAAGTTAAATCAACAAACTTACCAGTATTTCAATGGGAACTATGGGTCTGCTTTTGGCTAAAGAGATGGTCAATGTTCGGTTCCATATTTGTCACTGCTAGTCATAACAAGTGATGGAAGTGTGCATCAGTTAGTTTAGATCTGGTTGGAGATTTCAGATGTTGCATTCTGGAATAAATCTGTTCACAGACATAAGTGCTGCCAAAGATGGTTGCCAGTTTGCGTGCATGGTTCCTGAGATTAGGATATGTCTCAGAAGGGAGAGATGCATAGAAATTAGGAAGATTGCTTGACTTGAATGTGTCTTTCAGAGAGTCACAATTCTGTAGTTTAGTCAGTTCCATTTGTTAAATTGTATCCACATTTTCTTTCTTTTTTTTTTTATTTCAAGATACTTTATTCTTAAAACTGGTCATAACCCTAAGCTTTTGGTCCATTCTGCCGCTGTACAGCTACAAATGCTTGCTGAGCAGCAGAGGGGTGTTCTTTCATAGCATGTCTGAAAAGTGAATAAAAATGCATATAAAACAAATATTCAAATAGTTTCCATAGGGACATAGATAAGTGTGACCCCACCTCCTAATCTTACTGCATCCTCCTAATCATATTGCTGCATCTGTGCCAACTCTACTCTTACAAAGACATTTCCAAACTAGCAATAATTAAGTTAAATGGTCCCCCAAAATCCCTTAATTCAAGCTAAACTCGCAGTTAACAGCTACAGAATAATATGTACACATTAATACTAACTAAAGCACAAGTTTCTGGTGACATTTCATTCCACTTTCCCAAGCACAAGACACAGGCAGAGTGCCAACATCCTGCTTTTCTACTTCAGGTAGATAGTTGCGGTTCTGGATTTGCTGCATGAGTTGCCACATTGTCCTGACATCACATAGTAGATAGTTGGCCTCTGGAACCCATTGAAAGTAGAAGTAGCAGCTACAGTGTAAGCACCCATATTTTCAAAGAGCATCCAGTCACCTACATGCATTTCTGGCAGGTCACAGCACTCAACTATCCGGTCAAGACCATCGC
This sequence comes from Arctocebus calabarensis, assembly GCA_963573935.1. NCBI lineage: Eukaryota > Metazoa > Chordata > Mammalia > Primates > Lorisidae > Arctocebus > Arctocebus calabarensis. The sequence continues at coordinate 4,631 of CAUYON010104452.1, read as the reverse complement.
ATGTTGGTCCCCATATTCTGGGTGAATAATACTTCTCTGGTGGGATCACACCTACGGTGCATCTTAGCAGGGTACTGGGGAAACTTATTAAATGTAGAGTATTAGTGTCTTTATATAGTGATCAAGAAAATGCCATGAAGGCTAACTGTAACAGTACGATCAAAACATTTCTGAATGTATATGAATCGTGCCCTATGATTGCACCAATGTACAGAATTATGATTCAATAAAATTATAAAAAAAAAATCAGCCTAGAAAAACATTTGATGAAGAAAACCCTCTTGGCAATCAAAGCAACACCAAAAATAAATAAATGGGTCACAATTAAGCTAAAAAGCTGCTGCACAGCTAAGAGTACAACAACAAAAGAAAATAGATGACCATCAGAGTGGGAGAAGATATTTGTATGCTACAAATCTGACACAGGTTAATGACTAGAATCTGTAAAGAACTCAAACTAATTAAGAAAAAGAGATCAATCCCATCTATTGCTGGGCAAGAGACATGAACAGAACCTTTCAAAGAATAAAGACTAATGACCAATGAATATATAAAAACATGCTCATTTTCCCTCATCATCAGAGAAATGCAAATAGAACTACTCTGATATCACCCAACCCCAGTGAGAATAGATAACATCACAAAATCCCAAAGCTGCAGATACTGGAGAGAAGGGAACACTTTTATACTGCTGGTGGGATTGCAAACCAATATGTCCTCTATGGAAAGAAGTATGGAGAATCCTCAAGGAGCTAAAAATAGATCTTCCCTTTGATCCCACAACCCCATTACTAGGTATCTACACAGAAGAAGAAAAAAAATCATTTTCTTACAAGGACATTTCCACTAGAATGTTTTTTGCAGCTCAATTCACAATTGCCAAGATGTGTAATCAACCTAAGTACCCATGGACACGTGAATGGGTTAATAAACTGTGGTATATGTATGCCCTAGAATACTATTCAACCATAAAAAGGATAGAGACCTTACAAATTTACGTGGATGGAGTTGAAGCATAGTCTTTTTTGCAAAGTATCACAAGAATGGAAAAGTGAGTACCCACTGTAATCAATACTAATATGAAACCAATAAATGAACAAATTCATGCCCACAGAAGAGAAAAGCACAAGTAAATTCAAATGGTGGAGAGGAGGAGGAGGATTGGTAAGCCTGCACCTAATGGGCACAATGTAAGTGTATATGGCACATCCTCTGAATGGAGGGCTCAACTACAACTTGAACTTTACCTACAAAATACAAACAATGTAACCTAATCATTTGTACCCTCATATTAATCTGAAATTAAAAAGTATAGTTTTAAATCTTCTGGGAAAACTACACAAATAATATAAAGAGTTTCCACTTACCACATGTGTTTGTCTCTCTATTATTAATGTCTTGTATTACCATAGTAATTTGTCACAATTAGCAAACCAGCTTGTATACACTATTTTCAGATTTCCTCAGTTTTCACCTAATATCCATCTTCTGCTCCAGCAACTCATCTAGGATACTACATTACATCTAGTCATTATGTTTCTTTAGGGTCCTCTTTGCCATGACAGATTCCCAGAATTTCCTCTTTTTTTTCCTTGATGACTTTGAAAGTTCTCAGGAGTATTACTCAGGTATTTCTTAGAATGCCTCTATTTGAGTTTATCTGGTAGTTTTCTCATGGTTAGACCAGGGCTATGGGATTTGGAGAGGAAAGCCACAGAGGTAAAGTGACATTCTCAACATATCATAACAAAGATACATATTACTACCATAACATCAATATAATCATCTGGCTGGGGTAATTCACCTGTTTATGGCATACAGATCAAATGGATGCATTAACTGCAGATATTATAAGGATTAATACACCTGTAACAAACAGAACCACTGTATAACTCAGCAATTCCTCTCTTTAGCATATTTGTATACACAAAGAAAATGAAATCAGTATGTTAAAGAGAAATCTACCCAGCCATGTTTATTGCAGTATCTTTCATGATAGCTAATGTGTGAAAACTACCTAAGTTTCCACTGACAGATTAATGGATAAAAAGTCATGGTACATATAAACATAAAATAAAATAGTATGCATCCTTCAAAAAGAAGGAGATCCTTCCATTTGCAACAATAGGAATGGATCTGCAGAATATTCTGTTAAGTGAAATAAGCCAGACACAGAAAAAAAAAGACTGCATGTTTTCACTTATATGTGAAATTTAGAACCCCTTATCCCAGATTCAATACAGAAAAACATGAGTAGAATGGTGGTTGTGGGGATGGGGGGTGGGTGGGAGAGGCAATATGGATACATAGATAAAAGGGAACAAAGGTACTGTCATATGGTATGGGCGAGTTGAGAGAACTAATGTACTGTATGAGAACTATAGTTGATACTATTACATTGTATACTGAGATTTTGCTAGGATAATAGAGTTTTTGTGCTCATACCACACATAGACAAAATAAGTATGTGATTTGTTTGAATAGAGTAATCATTTCACTGTGAATAAGAATATCAAACCACCACACTGTTAATCTTAAATATGCACAATTCTATCAAAAAGTCCAAACTATTAAATTCTTTTAGGAAAATATAGGGCATAATTTTCCATGACCATGGACTCCACAAGGATTTCTTAGATATAATATCAAAACCACAAGAGTCAAAAGATAAAATTAAAAAAAAAATTATGCTCCAAAGGACATCATTAAGGTGAAAAGGTAAATGACAAAATGAGGAAATCATAAAAATATAAAGAATTCTTACAACTAAATAATAAAAAGATAAACAAATACTAATAAATGAGCAAAAGATTTGAATAGAATCCCAGATCTGCCAATGGCCAACAAGCATTTGAGAAAATAGTCAACATCATTAGCCATCAGGGCAATGCAAAACAAAGCCACACTGAAATACCACTTCACATCCACTATGATGACTGAAATGAAAGAGGTAGACTAAAAAAGAAATGCTGGACAGGATGAAGAGAACTGGGACCTCATATACTGCTCGAATGTAAAATCTTGCAACCACTTTGGAAAACAGTCTGTCAGTTCTTCAAAAGGTTAAACATGGAGTAAGCAAGTGAAAATTAGTAATTTTACTCTTGGGTATATATTCAAGAGAATGAAACCCACATTCACGCTATAACTTGTGTTCAAATGTTTACAGATGTGTGCTTTGTGATGTCCTAAAAGTACAACAATCCAAATGTCCATCAGCTGATTAATGGATAACTAAAATGACATATAACCATACAATGGAATATTGTTTGTTCATAAAAAAGAATGAGTTTGACATATAAAACATTATAAATGAAGTTGAAAATATTACACTAAGTGAAAGAAGCCAATCTCAAAAAAATCACTTATTATATGATCCCATTTGTATGACATGCTCAGAACAGGCAAAGCCATAGACAGAAAGTATACTAGGGGTTGCCTGAGGCTGAATATAAAGAAAGTTGAGGGATGTAGAAGTGTTACCTTTTCTCCACATCCACACCAACATCTCTGGTTTTGGGATTTTGTTATGTGGGCTAATCTTACTGGAGTCAGATGATGTCTCAAGGTAGTTTTGATTTGTATTTATCTGATGATTAAGGATGGTGAGCATTTTTTCATGTGTCTGAAGGCCATGCTCCTGTCTTCTTTAGAGAAGTTTCTCTTCAAATCTTTTGCCCATCCTAAGATGAGATCGCTTGTTCTTTTCTTACTAATATGTTTGAGTTCCCTGTGGATTCTGGTTATTAAACCTTTGTCGGAGGCATAACCTGAAAATATTTTCTCCCATTCTGAGGGCTGTCTGCTTGCTATACTTACTGTGTTCTTGGCTGTGCAGAAGCTTTTTAGTTTCATCAGGTCCCAGTAGTGTATTTTTGATACTACTTCTATTGCCTGGGGGGGTCCTCCTCATAAAGTATTCACCCAGGCCAATTCTTTCAAGAGTTTTCCCTGAACTTTCTTCTAGTATTTTTATAGTTTCATGTCTTAAGTTTAAATCTTTATCCAGTGTGAGTCTATTCATTAGTGGTGAAAAGTGTGGGTTCAGTTTCAGTCTTCTACAGGTCACCAGCCAGTTCTCCCAGCACCATTTGTAAAATAGGAAATCTTTTCCCCACTGAATATTTTTAATTGGCTTGCCGAAGATCAAATAACTGGTGGGAATGCAAACTAACATGTTCCTTTTGGAAAGATGTTTGGAGAATACTCAGAGATCTAAAAATAGACCTGCCATTTGATCCTATAATTCCTTTACTTGGTATATACCCAGAAGACCAAAAATCACATTATAACAAAGATATCTATATCAGAATGTTTATTGCAGCCCGAATCATAATTGCTAAGTCATGGAAGAAACCCAAGTGCTGATCTATCCACCAATAGATTAATAAATTGTGGTACATGTACACCATGTAATCTTATGCAGACTTAAAGAAAGATGGAGACTTTACCTCTTTCATGTTTACATGGATGGAGCTGGAACACATTCTTCTTAGCAAAGTATCTCAAGAATGGAAGAAAAAATATCTAATGTACTCAGCCCTACTATGAAACTAATTTATAGGTTTTGTATGAGGGCTATAACCCACTTATAGCACAAGAATATGGGGAAAAGGGACAAGGGAGGGGAG
>CAUYON010104450.1:0-14916 GCA_963573935.1 Arctocebus calabarensis | reverse complement strand
TTTTGAAGTGGGGACAATACCCAATTTACCAACCATACAGGGTCCATGAGAGGCTTAAATAAAATCATGTCTAGGATGGACTGGGCTCATTTTCTACTATAGAAATTTTATGGTAAATAGCAGAGAAATGGTGAGTTCCATTTATGAATGTTGACCCAAACGTTAACACAACTAGGACCCACATAGCTCTGCCATCAGTGGCCGTCAGCAGTGACACTGGCAATTAATTATGTTGCATAAATATGTTTCATTCTTAGAGTTTCTTCACAAGAACAAGGGATGGGAGGGTGAGAGTCTTAATTTTCATTTTATGTTCACCTTTCTTATTTAAACAGATCATACAGGGCTGAAATACTGAGTATAGCCAATGATGCCCAGTCATAGCTATTATCCTAAAATATATAATTATGCGAGGAAATTAAGACGTCTGTGGTCACATGCTAAAGCTGATGACTGACATGGAATGTGCTGTTTATGCATTCCGCGTGGAGGAGCGTCCCATGGGGAGGCAGACAATTTAATCCCGCTTTCCACCTGGGTGAAACTCTGCTTCATCTCTCACTAAACCATCAAATCAAAAATCCCTATTGTATAAACTCTAAGCCATTTTGGACCCTACAAAATTGAATAACCCATTCTACTTTTTCTTCTTTTTAACTTACATACCTACACAATAGACTCTTTCTTATTTCAATGCATTGATTTGGTATAATGAAGTTGCCCAGTCATCATTATTTATATTTTATATTTCAAACACCTTAACGTCGTATAGCAGAAATTGTCAGGTATTGTCTGAATTCAGTCCCCTCCCTTTCCATTGCTGGTGAACATTTTAAGTAACATTTTCTACAGCAGTTCTGCAGCAGGAAACTTAATAGATATGCTGTTTCCATAACAACAAATAGGATTGGAGCAGAAACACAATGCTCAGTGGTTACTGTTCCTCGCAGCAGGTAAAAGCAGTTATTCAAAATTACAAACAGCATGACATTGAAAAAAACAAATTAAAGCAAAGGGTGCTAAGAGCTCTGTTCCATATTTAGTAAATGTTTAACTCATAAATGCTTGAGAAGGCAGCTATAGGATCCCACTCTATGTAGTATTTCCCTCAAATCAGGACTTGAAAATGAAGACCAGAGAAGGACATTCATTCTTCAGGTACTGAGAGCGTTGGGAGTCAGGACCGTACTTATGATGACAAGGTAGAATATTTGATAAATCAGCTTGCTGATTAAATTAGATAAGCATTTAAGTCTAATTTATAGTTCTCTTGGTTAGAAATAGTTCCTGATGTCTAAGATTACCCTTTATTTAATTTTGTTTTCTTTAAATTATTTATAAATAAATACATGCCTATTAAAGTGAAGAATTTTTGGAAGAAGTTCCAAGGTGTTGCAAAGTGAAGTCAGGTTAACTGGCTGGAAGACAGCAGAGTTTTCACGAATTTCTTCAGGAGTCACTTTCTGTTCGTGATTCCATATTCTGGTTCCACTGAGGTTTTTGTTTGTTTTGTTTTGCATTTTTTTTTCTTGGTTCCCTTCCAGTTTTTGAAGTGTGAGCCCTTTGAGTATTTGTAGGCACATTTATATAGATAGAAAAATAATATTTCACTGAAAGTGTACAAAAGCATAAGAATAAAATACAATGATAAATTTGTGATATAGCAAAAATAATTAGAGTGGAATATTTTGCTATATCAGATTCACAGGAAGGACTTTGCAAGGTATGTAGGAAAGGATTTTCACGTGTAACAAAATGAAAGAACATCTCCATTTAGAAATCCCCTTGTTTCGTTCCACATGAGAGTGGACATTCAGCCCTAGGACTAATTTTAAGAAGTCTGATTTGCTGCCCTTCCATACACACCCTTCCACACACACCCTTTCCATGGATAGAAATTTCTCATTGGCAGTTCTTTCTCACTCTAAATAAGGTATTTCATACAGAAATCAAAATCTTATATTATCAATTTGTCAGTTATGGACAGACATTCTTATTCTGTGCCCTGTGTCCTCTTCTACTTAGTAATAAGACCTTACGGAGGAATCCATGTACCAATTGCTATGTGGAATTTAGAAGTGACGACACTTCTCTCCTCATACTTTCGGCAGTGTTTACTCTGGGGCTTCAGTAATGGAGTGCAGTCGTGGGTGCGTGCGTGTGTGTGTGTGTTTATGAGCACTAGTAACAATTTTTTGAGCAATTGTGTACCAGATACTGTTCAGAAGTTTTGTATGTATTATTTCATTTGAACTTCGTGACCATCCTGTTTCCAAAGATGGAGCCAGTGAGGTCCAGTGGTCAAGTCCCACAACCAAGGTCACCTGGCTGGGAACTAGTACATCTGGGATTCAAATCCTAAGCCCGACTTCTTCACTGCTTCATAAGTGGCTGTCCCATGTTTGTATTCAAGTTTGAATGTGGTATTTGCTGTCTCTTCCTCATTCAATGAATTTCTTTAAGGTATGAATTGGAGCATTTTATCTTTGTATCCTTGGAGCACCCAAAGCACCCTTTCTTACAAAAAGCACTGCTGACTTGCTGTTGCATGCAGTGGGTAGAAAATGATGAGGAATGAGATCGGATCTCAAGATGAACAGAGAAATAGCTCAGCTGTGAAACTACTGTGGTTGTTAGACTACTAAGAATGCCCTGTGAGTTCTGTCCCATGGTATCCACACCTGTGAGGAATCTCCTCCCCTTGATCTTAGGCGGGATGTGAGACTTACTTCTAAGCAATAAAATTTGGCAAGGTGAAGGGAATTTACAAATGCAATTTAGTTCTCTATATGTCACCTTGGAGATAATCAGAAGGGGGATTATCCTGGGGCAGCCAAGCCTAATCAGGTGAGTCCTGTAAAAGAGGATCCAGAACTCCTCCAGCAAGGTATAAAACAGGATTCACTTGGTTAATCTACAAAACACTTTGGGGAAGGGTCCAGTCTAAAATGTAATGGGGCTGTGGTTTGCTCGCTCACACTACCATCAATCTCTACCACACTTTACGAGCAAGATTTGTAGCGAAAATAAATGCATTGATTTCTCTCTCCTGTTTTTCTATTTGATATCAATCATTTTTACAAAAGTATATCTGTTAAATAGATTATGTACATTTTAAAATGTTCCAGTTTTGTGGTGAGTCAAAATGTGTTTAACAAAGAGCTCGATTAATGGGTACAAAAATATAGTTTGATATAAGAAATAAGACCTACTTTGATAGATCAGTAGAGTGACTATACTACGATAATGTATGGTACATTTCAAAAGAGCTAGAAGAGAATAATTTGGATATTTCTAGCATAAATAAAAAGAGCAATGTTTAAGGTGATGGATATCCCAATTACTGGATTTGATTTTTTTACAGATTATATGAATGCATTTATTTTTCACATGTACTTTCAAAATACGTACATCTATCATGTATCAGTAAAAACCAAAATAAAAAAAATAGACTTAGGAGACAGCACCACTAAAGTATTTAATTTAATCAAATATTATTCAATATATTAATTAAGGATATAATTATTCAGAGAATAACACTCAATCTGAAAATACACCCATATTCAAAAATGCCCAGATGAAAGGAATCATTATAACAGTTATGGTATCTCAGACTCCATTCTCATCAATTACATATTGGGGAAAATAAGAATTTTACATTCATATTTCTAATTAGAAGATACTTTTTATGGATGACTCTTAGAAATGATGTTAGCAAAACTAATCTTTGATAAGTTAGAGTTTTGTAGCAATCAGGTTAGTAGAATATGAAAATATGTCTTAAGTGGAAGTTAGATACAAATTAAAGAAGAAGATTCAAACACTGTTCATTCGAATACATGGTCTAAAATTTGCTCATGAAAAAGTGCACTCATAATCTCTATTTTTTTTTAATTTTATTGAATCATAATTCTGTACATTGGTGCAGTCATAGGGCACGATTCATATACATTCAGAAATGTTTTGATCGTACTGTTACAGATAGCCTTCATGGCATTTTCTTGATCACTATATAAAGACATTGATACTCTACATTTAATAAGTTTCCCCAGTACCCTGCTATTGGTGGGATCACACCTACGTAACTACTTTTTTAGCGCTTACCCTATTGTTGGGTAAGCAGGTGCGTGTGGTGAGCAGGTGAGCTGTGTTCATTGGTGGCATTTCCAGAGTGAGTACTGGATGGTACAGGATGACTAAGCCACAGACAGTCCTTTCCATGTAGTGTTCCATTTAGTAAGTGTGGCCATTTGGGGATAAGTCATGACACAAATCCTATTAAAATGCAACTTACTAGGGCCAAAGACAGTCAGTGAGGAAGAAATCTCAGGGAGTTTCTAGAGGGGGTTCATCTCAGGGACCAGAAATCATGGAGTCTCCCAAGAGATTAGAATTCACTGTGGAAGACTTTGTTTTAGAAGGTAGCTCCTTCTGTTAATAGCTAACTTTTAATCAGGTTTTTTTTTTTTTTTGATAAATGAATAAAGCCTGTGTTGTTTTCTTTAAGTTTGTGTTTAAGCTTAAAGGAATAAAACCAGTTATTATATTCATCTATTTTATACAGAAGTTGACAAAATATTTGCTGTATTTCAAGTATTAGCCGTAAATATAGTTTTTAATTATGTTGTTAGGCAAGGTACATCTAGGTTTGGTGTACAGAGATCTGTGATTATAATAATCCACTCCTAATTGCTTGCGTGAAATCTCTGAATCCTTTTTTGTATAGTACTGTGTTTTCCTAGGTGTTGATAAACCAGATGCATTAGCAACCTTTAATGTTCTCATAAAGGTTATTTGACGCTGATTTAGACATGTTATATTCCCATTCATTTCCTAAATATGCTCTAATGCTTTTTTTAAACCCAGGACATAATATGGATGTTATTTCCACAGAAAATTATGGATATTATCAGTAATTGCTCTATTACAAGGGAAAATGTATTTAGATTGTAGTCTCAAGGTATTTCAAAATACTCTTTTGAAGGGGTGATTCAATATTGGTAATGTATGTAGTTTGCATACAAATAATAGTTATTATACTTTCATGTGTAACATTTAAGCCACAGGATGCCGAAGTTCTCATTTCCTGTTGGGAGTTTTCCATGTAAATGTAGTACTGTTCTGTCTGCAGAACTACAGATTCCTATTTTGTGATGCTGAACATACAGTGTAACGATAATGTTTGGCGTGATTTAAAAACTATGTCATCTCAGAAGTCTTACACGAGTTCTGTGCTTCCTTGACATTACATCATCCTGTCCTATTCCGTGACAATATCCTGTATAATTATATCTCTAAGTTAAAGTTGCTCTCTGGATGGGTGACCCTCTTTCTTTTCAGGGGCCTCTGGACTCCTCCCTGGTCTGGTGGCGTGCAAGATGTCAGCTACAGTGGTCGATCCAAACTATCTCAGGGTATTCTCTGCCTAGTGTAGATTTTTCTCCCCTTCCCCTGATTTTACTGTAAACAGTGTATACAACATTTAAAAAGACCTTTTGAAAGAATGTGATATAAAAGAGTTCCGAAATGGTTATTTCCCTGGAAGAGCAAGTAGGTAAGCCACAGTCCCATTAGTGGCCACTTCCATTACTGATTTTGTGAGTCAGATGTGAGGAACCAGAGTGAGAAAACATGCATCGTGGAAAATTTGTCTTTCTGAAGTGTTCTGTGAAACTTCTTATACAGAAAGGCACTGAAGAGGAATTAATTTTCTTAAGTATTTCATTATACTTATTTCTTAATCGACCATGTAATGATTTTTATCATTCCTATCTTTCTTTTAGGGAGATGATTAGAAAACAAAGAAGTTCTTCTTCTCAAAGTACTAAAGTAAAAAAAAAAAAGATATTTTATAACCTCTTCTGATGTGTTTGCTAAAATGCATTTGTGAACAACCATCATAGTATACATATGGAAATATGGGGCTGCATGATCTCTTTAAAACTGTAGCTATCTCATTTAGTTAATTAAAATTAAAACGAATAAGTCTGAAACTCAAACAGGAATTTAAGCATACTTTGCTATTCTGTCAATGGATATTTTCTAAAGGTTATAAACAAGAAGGGAAGAATTAAAAGAGAATTTGACTGGAAATCAGAGTGCTTGGTTTTCGTTCCTATTTTTCCCCAAAACTAACTATGGGAGCTGAGCTCATTCTCTGTCTCAACAATGAGATCACTCCTTTGGTTTCCATGATTCCCAAGGTTCATTTAATTCTAAGTTAGATTTATTTTTGGAATCAGTGTAGGCTTTAATATACTCATTCTCCATTCAGCAAACACTTTATACTCACTTCCTTGATGCTAGGCACCGATATGTGGCTGTGGACAGAACTGACTATTTTTTTTGCTTATGGGCTGAGGGTCTAGATGGAGATAAATGTTGCATAATTATCAAATAAATGGAAATTGTCATAAGGGCTGCAAAGACCTCATGGAAGGATTCAGGGGAAAGAATAACAGGTGGAACTGAAATTGCTTAGAAGTCAGAACGTGTTTCTCTGTGTTCAGAGTTTTCAACTGAAACCTGGGCCAAGAATAAATTAGTCGGGTGAAGAATGAAGTAAACCCTGATATTTCAAGCAGATGGAATAGTTTACAAAAATCCTGCGGTGTGAAGTCACCCAAGGGTCTAAGACAGGGGTCCTCAAACTATGGCCCGTGGGCCACATGAGTTGGTGTGAATTGTATTTGTTCCTGTTTTGTGTTTTACTTCAAAATAAGATACGTGCAGTGTGCATAGGAATTTGTTCATAGTGTTTTGTTTTTTTTTTTAACTATAGTCCAGCCCTCCAACAGTCTGAGGCACAGTGAATTGGCCTCCTGTTTAAAAGGTTTGAGGACACCTGGTCTAGGACATAGTCTGCGATGAACTTAGAGAAAGTAGGTAGAAACTACATCATGGGAAGCCCGAGGCTGGGCCGGGGCTTTTCTCCTTAATACAACAGCATTCGGACAGTAGGAGAGAGTGGGACGCAGTGGGAGACAGAGGGAGGCGTTGACGGTGTTGTATGGTGTCAATGCACAGAGGACAAGGTTCTCGATGGGTGAGAGGTTTGGCTTTTTTGCATTTGTTTCATCAAAATTTGCCTTTTTTATATTGTACACACTTCATTATATGTTTCAGTATCTGATAGGACCAGCTAACCCTCCTCCAGTCACTTTTCTTTTTTAGAGTTTATCTGACTCACTTCCTTGATGCTAGGCACAGCTATGTGGCTGTGGACAGAACAGCCACATAGCTGTTATTATTGTTATTCCAGCAAATAAATTTTTTCCTCTTAATATTTATTAATTTTTTATTTTCCTTTACTCTGACACTACATACAATTAGACCACATTGCTAACATTTGTAAGGCAAAGTGTCAGTTGTAGCTGTGTCCTCACATGGGAAGCAGGGAAGGGTACCATACACCACACACTTGTCCCTGCTGGGAAGGAACCCACTGACCCCGCCCCCAGTCCCTTCTTCCCTTCCCCCCTGCCTTCTTCTTGGATTTATTGGAGTTTCTCTCTCATGTGAACATACTGTTATTCATCTACAAGTTTCAAACCAATAAAAAGTACATGTGATGTCTGTCTTTCCATTATTATGATACTCAGAAGAGTGTTCTCCAAATCCCTCCAAGTTGTAACAAAGGATACCAAAATCTCCATCTTTTTATGGCTGAATGGTATGCCATGGGGTACATACCACAGTTTATTAACCCATGGTGTACATAAACCACAGTTTACTAACCCATGGTGTACATACACCACAGTTTACTAACCCATGGTGTTCATACACCACAGTTTACTAACCCATGGTGTACATAAACCACAGTTTACTAACCCATGGTGTACATAAACCACAGTTTACTAACCCATGGTGTACATAAACCACAGTTTACTAACCCATGGTGTACATACACCACTGTTTATTCATCCATTCATGGGTTGAGCATTCGCCTTGTTTCCACATCTTTGCAATTGTAAATTGGGCTACTATAAACATTCGAATACTATGTCCTTGTAGTAAAATGACTTTTTTTTATGTTTTGGGAAGATCCCAAGTAATGGGATTGCAGGATCAATCTCAGATAATTTCAGACAGGAGTACACGTGGATAGAAACTTCCTGAAAATGTTCTTCGAAGGCTTCATACAACTCCTCGGAGTACTAAGGCATCAGTTTGAAGATCACTGTTATCAAACTCACTGCCTAATCTCTGAGAGTTTATAATATAGGTAGAAAGAAAAGGCACAAAACTTTGAAAAGGGAATAAATTATAAAAGATTTAAATAACAGTTAAGGACAATAATAGAAGCACTATAATAAGCGAGCACTGTGTAACTGCTGTGGATAATTGCTTAATCAATTGTGCAGATAATGATTGGTCAGAGGCCCATAATGGTCAGGAATTCTTTTGAGATCTTGAAAAACTAGGAGAATTTGAATGGTCTGAAAGGATTTATGATATTCTAGCAGTAACAGTAATCGAGATGTATGGAGGGGAAGATGTGACTGCAATTTGCTGAACTAATCAGAGGGCAGGCAGCTTGATTACATCAGAATTTTTTAAATTTCAAAGAAATTTTTCATTGATGAATATTAATTGAATACATTATACACTTATAAGAGTACAATGTAATGTTTTGATATATGGTTGTACTGTGGAATGATTAAATCAAACTACTTGACAAATCCATCACCTCATATATTTACCATTTCTGTTGGATAAAAACATTTAAAAACTGTTCTTTAAGTAATATACAAAACATTATTATTTCCTGTATGCTACAAAAAAAAATCAGGTGCAGAAAGACAAACGCCTCCTATTTTCACTTATAAGTAGATTCTAAAAATGTTGCTGTCACAGAAACCAGAGTAGAATGGGAGTGACTGGAGGCTGGGGGTGGGGCCTGGGTTGGAAAGGGGACGGACTGATCATAGGGCATGTAATTCATGTAGACAGTCTTCAGAAATTGTACTTCATTGTGTGGGTCTTAGGGACTCTCTGTAGGCTTCGGGGTAGGAAAGTATTTGAATTAAATTGACAAGTCAAAAGTATTAATTTGAAAGCCTGACAGAAGGATTAAAAAGACAAAATGCTCCAACTCTTTCAACAGTAAAACAATGGGCTTTCCCATTGATTCTTGTCCTTGCAGTCTATTAGCTAACACATAATGTCCTAGGGTTTGAATTTGCATAGGGAGGTACTATAGGTGGACGTTATTTCTCTGATTATTGATAACTTATACTTTTACTCTTTGAACGGTTTATATTCTTTACACATTTTCCACCAGTGTTTAAACAAAGTTCTTAAATATTCTTTTCTGATCATCAACCAACACAATTATTATCATCAGCTTACGGAAATAATAAACTCCCTGTGTCAGTTCTTACATTGCAAAGAATGTTGTGTGCCATGGCAAAAAATCAAGATAATAGGCATAGCATTGTTTAGCCTTATCAGGGCCATGTTTATTTAATATTTGCTTTCATTAAAAAGAATTGAAGTGGTGATATTGGCCAACATTATCTTTTGTAATTTATTTTACCATTTGTTTATATTAAAAACACAAAATACATAAAATGCTGGGAGGTTGAGGCAGGTGGATTGCCTGAGCTCACAGATTTGACACTAACTTAAGCTGGAGTGAGATTATGTCTCTAAAAATAGCCAAGAATTGTGGTGAGCACCTTTAGTCCCAGCTACTTGAGAGGCAAGGGGATCACTGGAGCCCAAGAATTTGAGGTTGCTATGGCACTCTACTGAGGGCTACAAAGTGAGACTTAGTCTCAAAAAACAAACTAACAAACAAACCGTAAAATACTGTATATCAAAAAATAAGTGTATGAAGACAAAGTATTTTTGCAAAAGCTCAAAAGTGTAGTGACTGCTCTACATATGCCTGAAGGTGAAACTTGTATTCACCAATAACATTATGTGGAAATTTTTAAAGTTCATCAGCAAGAACAATCATAAAGGATAAGTGTGGTGGCTCATGCCTGCAATCCAGAAGTCTGGAAGGCTGAGGCAAGAGGATCTCTTTAGCTAAGGAGTTTGAGACCATCCTGACGAGAACAAGACACAGACTCCACTAAAGATAGAAAAACTAGCTGGGTGTTGTGGTGGGTGCCTGTAGTCCCAGATATTCAGGACACTGAGACCAGGGGATCTCTTGAGCCCAAGAGTTTCACTTTGTGAGCTATGATGCCAGGGCACCGTACCTACTGAGGGCAACAAAGTAAGACTTTGTCTCAAAAGAAGACAAAAAAGAACAATCATAAAACCTGAATCTCCACACACACACCTAGTGCGTGAAAGGACCTGAGTGTTTATGCTTCACATGTTTTTCCCCCTTTCCCAAGTGTATGCTTCCTTCCTGCCGTAACAATGCCTCTCGGTTTCTGACACAAAACCTTAGTTACTTAAAGAGGAACAAAATCTATTTTTCTCACAGATAGAAACACACATAGAAATGTGAGGATGAGGGACAATTTGAGATGGACTATGGAAGATCAGATCGTGAATGGGCTCGTGAGCAATCAGGTGAGAATGGACGGTTGAGAGAGAGGAGGAAAAATACTTTTTCACAAAGCACAGATAGTCACCATTCTCAACATTCTTCTTTTTTTTCTTTTAATGTTAGAAAGGACTTAAATTCAAATGCTATTAGAGATAGAGATCAAGGGAAAGAAGGATTGATTAGGATCGATAGAATAGTGGGGTAAGTATTTAATTCATTAATGTATAAATTTTAAGAATAATATTTCACTGGTGTTACTAATGACTTATAAGAATAACTGGACAAGTTCAAATTGTTCTGCTTATCCAAATATTCAAATTCAGACTTCATTTTAGCTGAACACCTTGCTTGTTATGATTCAAGTTATAACTTTTAAAAACAGCATCTTAGAACCATAACTCTTCCAAAATTTAAATTTATACTTGGTTACCAGATATTATCCATGGCTTGTCCACCTGAGACTATGAACCTATCTAGTGACATCTAATGGAACCAGTTATATAATATAATATTCCTAAATGAGCAACAGTGACAAAGGAGCAAAGGGCTTGCCCATAGCATGTGCAAGATTAACCCAAATTGTGTGGTACAGTCTTTAAATTCCTTAGTAACTACATATAAGTTTGAGATGTATAGTTATGGAGGCATAAGAAGGAATGAGTGCTTTTATAAAACTTAATACATGACCATCAAATAATTATTCACTTAAAATATTTTAACTGACTTCTTAAAAGTATATGCAAATAGTCAAACTTCAATAATATTTTCTGTATATTTTATGACTTAAGAGATGAAAATATTTCCTCTTGAAATGCCTTCTCCCACAGAAGTTCTAAGGAAGCAATTAGCACTTGGTGCATCAAGATGTCAGCCTATTTGTTCTTCACTTTGAGAGCCACCTAGCAAGAGAATTTTGCTAAATATTCAAGAAGAATCATGACTTTTACATTCTTGGGCATTTGTCTTGAGCTAAATAATTTGTGAACTAAAATCTTGGCAGACTCTAACGCACAGGTGAATACAGTCACTTGAGAATTTCAAGCATGATGTTCCATTCATCCTTATCCTGACAAAACAGAATACCTTTTCCCTGACAAAACAGAACATTTTATGCTCCGTTCCGTAGGTAAGAACAATCAATCTGAGTGACTTTAAATTGACTGAAGACTTCGGTTCTCACTCCCAAACTTCAGAGCATCAGCATGTTCTGCCAGAACAATTTACACAAGGACCTTAGACATATTTTGATACATAGATAGATCAAGGCACTGTATGTCCTTACAGCTGCGATAAAATTTGTAATGAATTAGGGGTATTTATGCTTTTGCTTGATTCAATTGAATAAATACACTAGATGCTTCAAGGGATTTAAATTTGTTTATGCTATGATTGAGCTTAGAAATAATCAGATATAAGACAATAAACTCTATAAACAGGGTGGAAAATTGTAAACTATGAAATAAATAAATAAGTAAAAGCAGAAACAGATTAAAAAATGTGCCAAGGATTAAAGAAAGACACTAAACAGTTTTGAATCTGCAGGTTAATTCAAAAGTAATTGTGGTTTCTGCATTGTTGAAATCTGCCATTTGATACTGCAATGCATTTTTAAATGTGCTTATATTATGCATCATTTTAATGTGCATTTCTTGCTTTGTATATTGTTGCTAATGGATTATTATTTGCTGTTTATATTTATTTTGGACTATAGAAATAAAAAGTTATGAAATTCAAGTGATTTTCTTAAAATGGATGGTAAAGCATCAGAGAAAACTCACACCAAACAAAACATTTGGCCCAGGAACTGCTAACAAATGTACAGTGCAGTGGTGGTTCAAGAAGTTTTGCAAAGGAGATGAGGAGCATCCTTGCCAGCCATCAGAAGTTGACAACCATCAATTGAGGTTGATCCTCTGATCACTGATCCAGGCTGATCCTCTGATAACTGTATGAGAAGTTTTAGAAGAACTCAGTGTTGACCATTCCATGGTCATTCGGCATTTGAAGCAAATTTGAAAGGTGAAAAAGCTCATGACTGAAAATCAGAGCAATCATCGTTTTCAAGTGTCACCTTCTCTTATTCTGCACAACAACGATGGACCATTTCTTGATCTGACTGTGTGATGAAAAGTGGATTTCATACAACAACCGGCGATCCAACTCAGTGGTTGGACCAAGAGGAACCTCCAGGCTCTTCTCGAAGCCAAATTGGCATCAAAAAAAGCACCAAAACAGGGTCATGGTCACTGTTTGGTAGACTGCTGCTGGTCTGATCCTCTACAGCAGTGGTTCTCAACCTTCCTAATGCCATGGCCGTTTAATACAGTTCCTGTGGGTCGTGACCGCTGCTCTACAGCTTTTTGAATCCCAGCAAGACCATCACATCTAAGAAGGTAGCGTATATTTCTGAGACGTTGTTTGAAACTTTAACATAAGTCTTCTAATGCTGATTTGGAATAAATTGTATCAAGGGAATTACAGCAATAGAATCAAGTAGGAACTATTCGAATTGAAAAATAGGTAAGAGACATGATGACAGTCGATTGTGTATAATTAAGCAACTTACTGAAGGAAGGCCTATCTCTGGTTGAGAAGTCAGATGACTTCAGGCTGGTGACTGAGAGGCAAGTCACGTCCTTGATAAAATCAGTGGGGTCAGTTTGAGTTAGTGGCCGTGGGGTAAACAAAATACTTTGGTGGATATTTTGAATTTAAGCCACAATGATAAATAGCTCAATGAAGTTGTGAAACAGGCTGTTGAAGGAGAAGGAAGCAGAGAAGAGGCCATAAAAAGAGAGCAGTGAAGAAAGTGTGGAATGAGGATGAGGATCGGCCACACGGCGGGAGGTGCTGCAGAGAGGTGGAGAAGCTGAAAGCTGCAGACGAACACGGGGACGCGGCCGAGCAGCACTGCCGAGAAACGTCCTTGCCCTGACGGAAAGGTTCTCCATCCGTGCTGTCCGTCGGGTGACCTGCAGTCCCAGGTGACTCTTGAAGAGCTAGTTTTTTAATTTCATTTACTTTTAAGTAATTAAATGCAAGTAGCCTCGTGTGGCTGGCTGGTGGCGACTGAACTGACATGTGTAGGTAGAGAGATGTGTTAAACACTTTTGTCCCACTGCAGTCGCTTTTCCACTCAGCCACTAAGTGACATGCCTAGAATATAAATTGGAACATGTTCATATTCTCTGGCTGAAAACTCTCCAGTGGCTTTTGTTTGTCTAAACCACTCACCTGCGGCATTATGGAGGCATTTCTAACCTCACTTCCAGCAACTAAATCCCCGGCCCATAGCAGCCTCTGAGTTCCCACAACAGGCTGACCCTTTTCTCTTATCAAAAGCCTTTGTCTTTATTTCTCTAATAGTTCTCTCTTTCTTCCTGCTTTGTACAGTTCTCATGTCTTTTTACTTCCAAGCGTTCATTAAAGTGTCTTCAGGGAGGTCTCCCTTGAACCCCTACTCTAAATTAGCCATGTTACTGCTATGAGTATTTTCCCTCCAAGTCAACACCCAATTGATTCCCTTTATGCGGTGGATCTAAGAGCACTTTTTAAGGGCAAGGGTCGCGTATGATTCGTGTGCCATAAGTATCGGTTGTATATTGATAAATATCAAAAAGACTGTCTGTTCAGAAGATATTTAACTATTAAACAAAATTTTCCATAAATAATTTACTGATGTTAAATCAAGATATTTCAGCAAAAAATAAAAAAAAAAATAAAAAAACTCAAAAAACCTTATACAGTCACATGGGGAGAAATTGAAAAGTCCCTTAAAATAGAAGTAATTAAAATGATATCAATGGGATGACACAGTCTAGATAGGACTTAACAGGGAAGAAAGTGGCATAACATTTTTACCTAATAAAGCCTCAAATCAGGAGTCTTTAGCCTCTCCAGTTTCATGCAACTTCTTCCTATGTTACATAAAAATATATTTCAAAGCTATTTCTCCAATTTCTCCCTCAGATTTATTTCTGAGACCTCAGTGACCCTTGAAAGTATTGTACAAATTTTGCTCATGATATTTTCTGGAATTTTAATAATGGAAGGTTGGGATCGCTATCATTATCATGTAGTCAAGAAAAATAAAATAACACCTGTGGTTCTCAGATTGTCAGTTAATATGAGAAAAAGAAAAGAAATATTATTGTTTGTAAATGCATGGAAAATAAAGTCTAGTTTATGGTCCCAAAACATAGTTATTTACTTTTAATAAAATTTTATTTCACAATGTATGAAATTGATGGTGAAGCATTTTTAGGTTTTTTTTTTTTTAATAATTTTATTGAATCATAATTATGTACATTGGTGCAATCACAGGGCATGATTCATATACATTCAGAAATATTTTGATCGTACTGCTACAGATAGCCTTCATGGCATTTCCTTGATGACTATATAAA
>CAUYON010104449.1:0-13085 GCA_963573935.1 Arctocebus calabarensis | reverse complement strand
TGCTTAATTACTGTTTTCCTATGAATGATTATACTGTGGTTAATATGTTAGCATAGCAGTATTCCCAGATTGTTTTTTGTTTCTTGGGAGGTTGGGCTTTGGGGAGGCAGAGTTAATACTTTGCATGAAATATCTTATCTTATAACAGTGAGATTGCTTTCTCTTTTGTCTTGTGATTTTTTTTTGAGGTGAAATTTAAGTTTTTGTGTGAGTAGTACTATTATACCTATCTTCAGTGTCTTGCTTGTACTATATCACATCATACCTTTGTTTAATTCTTAATACACTGTTCACTTGTTAAAAAAAAACCCCAAAACCCCTTACTATTCAGATTCTATTGTAAAAGCTAGTTATGTGACAGCATATTCATTACAAAAAAATTAAAACCAGGGCGACACCTGTGGCTCAAAGGAGTAGGGCTCTGGCTCCTTATCATAGAGGTGGCAGGTTCAAACCTGGCCCCTGCCAAAAACTGAAAAAAAAAAATAAAAAATGAAAACCATTTGCTGCTGATGAATTTATTAAGCAATGTATGGAAAGCATGGTAAATATAATTTCCCCTAACACGAAGGGGGGATAGTTCTAAAATTAGTTGTTCTCACCAGACTATATTCAGGCAACGTGAAGAAACTACATAATCTATGGAAAAAAGTTTAAAGAGTAAAGCTGCTTATTTTAAATTTTATGCTTTGGCAATGGATGACAGCACTGATGCTACAAATATAGTTCAAGTTGCCAGTTCTATTAGAAGTATTGATGAGACTATAATGGGCCATTTGAAGACACAACAACAAGAGATTTATATTGCCCAAAACTTGCGTTTGATGAAGTGCCATTGCATAGTACATCAAGAACATTTATACTCAAAAGCTTTAAAAATAGAAAATGTGCTGCAAACCACATCAAAACTGTGAGTTTCATAAGGGTCCAGGGATTAAATTGTCACCCATTCCAGGAGTTTCTTAAAGGTATTGATACTGACTATGGTGACATCATTTACTTTTCAGAAGTGAGATGGCTAAGTTGAGGCCAAATGTTGAAAAATTTTATGATTTGAAACATGTTACCAAGTTGCTTATGCAAAAACCAAATTTGTGAACTTGACAATGAAAACTGATTTACAGATTTATTATTTTAATAGATTTTTACTGCTTATTTAAATGAGTTAAACAGGCATTTCCAATGTGAAAACCAGTTTATCAATACACTTTTTCAAAGCATAGCAGTGTTCCAAACGAAACTGAAATTATGGCAAGCTCAAATTAAGGCAATTTTATGCATTTCGACATGTTGGCTAAACATAGTTTGTGAATGGTGAAAATTATGCAGCCTTGCTTTTCAGTTTGATACTAGAGTTTGAAAACATTACAATATTTTCAAGAAAATAATCTATATTTTGGTGTATTTGCAACTTCATTTTAGGTTGACCTGCCAGTTTTCAAGGGGGATGCATAGAACTGCAATCTGACATTCAACTTAAAGAAAAATTTGATCATGTAGCTTTTCTGGACTTTTGTAGGCCCTATCTTCCTAGAGGCAAATATCTCTCATTACACAATAACACTTTATTCATGTTATCACTTTTGGCAGCACCTATATTTGTGAGCAATTATTTTCAAGAAAAATTGGAGTCACAATGGCTGACAGTTACCTTGAGAAATGTAACCACTTCCATTGAACCAGTTATTGATGCATTCTTTTCTCAAATATAATGTTAAATATCCCACGAGTTTTATGTTGCCCACTTTTCTTTTGATTCATAATAAAAAAATCAACCCCCCCCAAGACATTTTATTACTTAGCTATGTACATTTTCTGTATTAGTGATCTCAAACTTGAGACCTGTTCAATGATTTTTAAAAACTCTCTAAAAGGGCCACTGCATAATTAGAATTATAATGTGGGAGGATTTGTTTTTTGTTTTTTTGTTGTTGTTGTTGAGGAGTAGGAAAGAGGAGTTTATTACTTTGCCAGCAAAGGAGGAAAATGGCATCCTATGGTCTCAAAATTCAAATTCTTGGGTGGTGCCTATGGCTCAGTCGGTAAGGTGCCAGCCCCATATGCCGAGGGTGGCGGGTTCAAACCCAGCTCTGGCCAAACTGCAACAACAACAAAATAAATAAATAAATAAATTAATTAATTAAATTAAAAAAAATTCAAATTCTTGCTTCTGAGCAGAGCACAGAGCTTTTAAAGTTGTGATTCTATAGTCCTATCTTGGGCTTCAAAGTAGGAATTTTGGGGGCACATAACCATTCATTCCATATTTCTAGAACTAGGCTAATGTGGGTCAGAATTATGTACAATCTATGTAGTTACCTGAAGAAAATTGAGTTTTATTAATAAAGAAGAGAGAAGTATAAATCTTGAGTAGAAACTAACAACATTGATCAGAAACACGGAGAGGATCTTCTTTTCATTCTAAAATAGAAGGCTTGATTGCACTATTGTACACAGCTATGATTTAATGATAAAAATAATAAAAAAAATAGAAGGCTTACAATAACGTTTATAAGTCACGCATGTATCTTTATAGCCTTTCCATATTTTCTTTATTTTTTCTAGATTTGGTATTAATTTACATTTATTTTTTCCTCCTTATAATTTTTTATATGCCATTTGGCCTATATTCTGATTTGCGTACCATAGGTGTTTCTCAAAATGATTTTATTTTATTTTATTTATTTTTAGCTTTTTTTTTTTTTTTTTTGAGACAGAGCCTCAAGCTGTCACCCTGGACAGAGTGCTGTGGCATCACAGCTCAAGTGATGCAACCTCCAATTCCTGGGCTCAAGTGAGTCTCCTGCCTCCGCCTCCCAAGTAGCTGGGACTACAGGCACCTGCCACAACGCCCTACCATTTTTTGGTTCCAGCCGTCATTGTTGTTTGGTGGGCCCAGGCTGGATTTGAACCCACCAGCTCAAGTGTACATGGCTGGCACCTTAGCCCGTTGAGCCACAGGCGCCGAGCCTCTCAAAATGATTTTAACATATGACAGTTATAACTAATACAACGAAGGCTCAGGTAGGGTATAAAAAATGATTAGGTAACTGCTCTGGGTTTGGAAATTTAGGACTCATTGATATTCCAGCAGAATAGTTAGAACTTGTTAGTTCAAAGTGACTTTGGCCCAAGCCTTCCAAAACATGGCTGTAGTAATCAACTTCCCAAGCATGGTCACATTGAATATTCTCATACAATTAACATTTCTAATTGATCGACAAGGAGTGGTGGCACTTACTGTCACAGGTAGAATTTAATTACCCAGGCAAGTAAATTAAGTTTCACACTTCGTTCAGGATAGTGGAGTTGTAGGGGCTGGCCTGGAAATTTCAAGCCATTCAAGATGACACTTGACCTCCCAAGGAAATTAACTTTTCCAACTGCCATTCTGAGAAGTTCTAATTAGATGAAGCCTTTACAGTATTGTTGATTTATTTATTACAATGGATTCCAGGTAGACTACTTACTTAGAATTCTAGAAAACCCTCCAAAATGTCTTTTTTCTTACTGAATAAGTTCATGACAAATGAGAAGAAAATTATCTTACAACTGAGTATATGTTACCTAGACCATAAAGAAGAAAAGATTTACAGAGGCTAAATATACAAACCCCCAAAGGGAACCTGCTTTGTATGACATTTACATACAAATGACTTCTTTTACCGAAGTGTCTTACAAGCTGTAGAGTGTGTGATTAACATATTTGAAAAAAATTAGTTTGTGTGGTAATGGTAAATATTTAAGAGGAGAGAGACAATTGTTGGGAAATTATTTATAGGAAAATAATGAAAAAAATATAAGAGCAATAGCCATGATTTGGATGAAATGGTTAAATTAAATAACACATAATATATACTGTAAGAGGGTTTGTAGGTAAAGAGATAATTAATTGTGGAATTATGTGTACTTGAGAACACTTTGTGTGCTTGTTTGCCTGAAATAAAACATTGAATTAGTGTAATTGCTTAAACAGAAAGTAAGAATAACATGTAAGAATCGGCAAGAACACTGGAGATGCAAACATGACAAAGAGGAAGAGAGAAACTGATATTCTTGCAGCCACAAAAGAGAGAAAGGAGGTGGGAGAGAGGAAGGCCAGGTAAACAGGACGTGTGATTGCTCCTAAGTTATTTCTACGTGATGTGTATTGTACGTTTTCTCCATCTCTATGAAATAACAACGAAAGTGCAAATTTCTCACTAACTCTTCATGGAGTAGGTTGTATTTTGGAGGGGGGCTAAGGCTGAAACTTGATCTCAGGTGAAGCTTTGGGGGTCAGGTACTAGTGTGTGTGTTCCATTACATCGATTTTGTTCTCTATCATAGATTTATGTTACTTCATGTGTATTTCACTTATGGAAGATTGTAGGTTTTTTCTTTTTCTTTCTCTCTTGCAGGGTCTAGAATTCCCCTGAGCGCTCTCTGCTTCCCCCTCTCTAGCCCTGGCACTGGGGTAAAGAGCATGTCTCCTCAGCTCTGGTTTTTAGTCAAGGGTGAATGACCCAGGTGTGGGACATTACGGAGAGCAAGGTGGAGTGACAGGGCACAAATTGCCCAGCATTTCTGCAGCCTTCTGGTTAATTACCTTGATTATTTGCCTTTGGACGGTCCCTTCTCTGAGATGGCTTCCTGTGGGCTCCACACCTGGAGTTTCCCTAGGAACTCCTAGAATGCCTGGCTTTTATCTGTTTGGGAGGCCTCTCAGCCTTTTCTGGGTTGTGTTTAAGTGTATATGTATTTAAAGTAAATGTGCTTTAAATATCAACTCTTCTCTTATTTTTGACTTTCTTCTAGAAATTGCACAAAAGTTTTGCCTATCAGAATAGTCTCTCCTGCTTTTTAACAGTATTTATATTTTATATTTCAAATGGATTCTGGAAGGGAAGGGAATTATACACCGTTAGTCAATCAGCCATCTGTAACCAAAGTCATTGGCACATCTGAACAAAGTCAAAGTCACTTTTTTCAGTGCTTTATGTTCCGTGTGATCTCTGGGGGCCCACCCAATGGTAGTATTCAGGTTAGTCCTAATAGTTAATGATTCTACACTAAATTCAGCTTTTATACATTGTGGTGTCATGCTAAGAGAGAACGTCCACTTATCCCAGGAAAGCTTCAGGTAGGAAAGAAGCTCACCCAAAGCCCAGCAACTTATATATACGGCAACTCATGCAATTCCTGCCTTGGCTGTAGACTAAGAAAAGATCTGCTTTAATAGGCACCAATTATTCAACGTTTTATGGAGTTACTGACTCATGAACTGGCCCAGAATGTAGAAAGCATCATAGGTAAAGGGAAGGTTGATAGAAGCTGAGTGGGACTGTAGTTCCTGTCTGCTGCTGCATTTTTCTTCTTTTAGAGCTAAAATAAAGTTTTACATGATGAGTATTGCTAAACACACATTCCAGCTAATAAAGAATTCTCAGAAAGGCTTAGTGATAAGTCAACTTTCAAAGTGTTAAAGCAGGCCAAATATTGTGGGATAAGTTCTTTTTTTTTTGAGACAGAGCCTCAAGTTGTTGCCCTGGGTAGAGTGCCATGGCATCATAGCTCACAGCAACCTCCAACTCCTGGACTCAAGCAATTCTCCTGCCTCCGCCTCCCAAGTAGCTGGGACTACAGGCACCCACCACAATGCCCGGCTAATTTTTTTTAGTTGCAGCCTTCATTGTTGTTTGGTGGGCTGGGCTGGATTCGAACCCACCAGTTCAGCTGTATGTGGCTAGTGCCTTAGCTGCTTGAGCCACAGGCACCGAGCCTGTGGGATAAGTTCTAATATTGGAATTAAAGACTGTGGTGTAAATCTGGACTGCTAGTTTTTTCTCACGCTCCCTTGTGGAATGGTGATTGTTACTTTTCATGACTTTTTTGTTTACTAGTCACCAGCATCCCTGCTTTCCTCCACGCTTCTTCCTTTGGTATTGAGAGTAAATGAAAGCATTCCTACTATTCTGTAAGTGCTCAATGAATGTAATTTAAATCTACTATTGCTGTTTTTCATTCTATCTTAATATTCTGCTTCCGTTCCCATTTTTCCTTTCTCTCCCCACCACTCCTTCCCTGTATGTTGGGATGACTACAGCCTTATATCCTGCTTGAGTCATTCTTATTCTTGCATTCATCTCTATCCATTTTTCTTTGAATTACTGATAAATATTTGATTAATCTGATATACTAATATTCTAATTTCTCCTCCAACATCTACCTCCTGTCTAAGCTTAAAATTCTGGATTCTAAATGACTATTATAAGGCTAACATATTAAAGTCAGAAATATATGGCCAGGCATGGCAGCTCATGCCTGTAATCCCAGCACCTTGGGAGGCTCTGAAAGGAGGATCCCTTGAGCTCTGAAGTTCAACATCAGCCTGAGCAAGGACGAGACCCTGTCTCTACTAAAAATATAAAAATTATCAGGTGTGGTGGTGGGAACCTATAGACCTAGCTACTTGGGAGGCTGAGGCAGAAGGATCACTTGATCCCAGGAGTGTGAGTTTGCTGTGAGCTTGGTTCACACCACAGCACTCTAGCCTGAGTGACAGAATGAGACTCTCTCAAAAAAAGGAAGAAAATAAATGAAGAAAGAAGAAAGACAGAAAGATAAAAGAAAGAAAGAAGAAAAGAAAGAAACATAGCAAACTTAATTTTCTAAATAGCAAAAATCTAATAAAAATCTAATAGTAATAGTAAAAATCTAATAGTAAGATGTTAAATTAAAAGTGAACTCATTTCCTCATTTAAGTTGGACTTGCAAAGCTGTTACTGTAATAAGCCAAATGTGACAAGCATATAAAAGTCTAAATTTGCAAAGATTCCTTCTAATCCCTACCCAGAGCCACACAAATGATATACAAGGAATAGTCCCACAACATGGCCTTTATTTCCGATACGGGCTGAAAGTTTGGGGTCCCCAGGATTACCCTTATTTCAGATGAGCTGGCTGCAAAGTTAGGGATTCCCATGATTACCCTTAGATTTGATAATTTTCTAAAGAGACTTGCAGAAATTTCTGAAAGCCACTTACAAAGAATATACTGCAAAAGGATGCATATTAAAATTTTAGCCAAAGGAAGTAACACATAGGCAGAGTCTGGAGGAGGCAAAATGTGACGTTTGTCCTCTTCTGTCCTATCTCCATGAGGTCATGGAGAATATTACCTTCTCCGGGTCACGATGTGTGACCATGTGGTTGTTCATCCGAGCAGTTGGTGTTGACATTTTCTGTTGGGCTCAGACGCCACCTATTCACAGGGCTGACCTTTCCTCTCCAGCTACTCCTGAAGTCAAACTAACTAATGCCTTTCAGCTGGTCACTTTGCAGCATGGCTCAAAACCTCCATCAAAAATCACAGTTAGACTCTCTAGTGGCCAAAGGCCCCAGGCACACAATACCCCTATTGGGCAGTTCATTCCAGGGAGTTAGAAATTACCTCCCAGTAGCTGAAGGAAAAGGACTGATCTATTATTGGCAACCTTAAAATATTACTTCTTTATCTTAGATTAAACATTTTAAGCTGATTCTAAATTCTCATGTGTTTGAAAGATACTACTATTTTCTATGGAAGGTAATTACTATCCTAGAAACTGAGATTAATTTTCCTTGAGCTTTCCACCTGGCGTGGTATCTGGAGCTGTGGATATACCAGGCAATTCTCACTAAGATAGCTATGATTGTTGGCTTTGTCTTCTCAGAATACTCGACATTTAGGGTAAATCTGGAGTTGACTGGATTAATTTATATTCAAGTACCTTGACTTCCATGTGTAAAAGATTCTCTATGAATGAGGATTCCTGGATTCTGCAGCATGGCACATGAAGTTGATCTTATATTAGCAGCCCTGTAAGAGGGGAACCGTAAACTTTCATCTGGCTGCAGTGACTTTGTGACTGAATTCTTTTCTAAGCTTACTTAGGAATTGTAATTTGGACACAAAAAATATTAATAATATTTTGAGGCCATTTTTCAGCATAATAGGAAATCATCATTTGGGGAGGCTCTGTTTTATAAAAAAGCTTACAGATTTGTTTCTAAAAATCATAGTGACAGCATGTGGCTGCTATTATGTGCTCAAAACAAAGGTAAATCACTCTATTTGTGTGGTTTGGAAGCTATTTTGGAAGCGATACCTGAGCACACGGCCGAGCACGTCCTGCTGAGATGGCTGCAAACACAGTTCAGGGTGTTTTTTGTTCCTGGTATAGCAGGATGCCTTCAAAAGGGAAATTTGCCAGCAAATTCTATGAACTGCTGTTCAAGGGAACTGCGAGTATTGTATACCTGGTCTTTTATTCTTTGGAAGCCAATAATAGCACGAGTCATTATTTCACAGACTTGTATATACTTATTTTTGTCCCCTGTAAAAGTAGTTCCCTAAGAGTAAATGGTAAGGTTTTAAAAAATTATATCTTATTTTTTTCTTTTTTTCATTCTTAGCTCCAAACCCCACTATTAAAGAAGAGTTTCAGTATCATTAGACAGGTAGGGAGTGCAATTACTATTATATGTCAGCATAGTGCACCCCAATGAAACCCAAGTATGCAAAATAGTGAGGGATTTAAATGAAAGCAAACCCTAATAGCTTATAAGATTTTATATGCGTAAAGTATATATACCTTACAAAGGAAACCAATGATAAGAGAATACAGACAGCAACCACCCCCCAAATTTGTAATATACATAGTTTGTATTAAAACATTAGGAAATAAGATCTATAGTGGGTCTAGTAACTGCCTTAACTTTTAAGTAGCAATAAGTATTAAACAACATTTGCAACAACTGTAAAGTGACAAAGTCACAAATACTGTTATTATGATGGGTATTAACAAATAGAGGAAATGTTAAATTTCACTTAGAGGTTGATAAAAATAAAGTTACAATATTTTTCCCATTCAAGTCAACACTTCCCTAAATATTCTGGGTCAGGAACGCCAGCTACATAAGATAACTGGGATTAAGTAAGGGAGTGTGTGTGTGTGTGTGTGTGTGTCTATCTGTCTGTCTGTCTTGAGGGCAAAAGGGCAAATGATCAGACAATGCTGGCCAAAGACTAACTTTAGGTAAACTGGTTTCAGAAATGCAAACTATTATCTTTTCAGGTGTTTATGCATCTATGTAGTTATTTATGTATTTATTTATCCAGGTAGTTATTTAGTAGCTATTTAAATGAACTTGAATAATGTCTTATACGTAGCAATTTCTCCCACTTCATATTTGTTTACTATTCTTAGTCCATTTCCTCCAGATTGTTAAGCAGTAAAGAACAAGGAAAAAAACAAAAAACACTGGGGGAACTAAAGGAGATGACTTTTGTCACTTTACCCACAGCCTTGGCAGTGGAAAGAGTGGAAAGGCCGGATGTGACATTTTTAAAAGGCAAGGCTTTCAGAAAAAAATAGTAAAGTAAGCAGAATGCCTGAAATATTCAATAGAAAGAAAGAAACTTGGAAAATGGTTTGTAGAAGATGAACAGACAGAAGGCCTAAGAGACCAGACAACAACTTATAATTCAGTGATGGTTCTTGAATGCCCATTACCAAATATATTACTTGTATTTATTATAAAACAGTATACATTTATGACCACGTATGTGTGATATTATATCTGTCTGTGTCAAAAGTTGTTTGATCTCTCATAAAAATCTTGTATTCTGTGTCTTGTTATTTACATTTTAGAGATAAAGAAACTAAGGCATAAAGATAGTAAATGCTTGCCTAAGGTAGGCATCAGAGCCAGACTTGAAGAAATAACTTGTAAACATTATTTCTTAATACTTTCCCATATGGACAGGTGAAGGACCTAGGGGATGATCAAGTCTCAAGGCTGGTACTTGATATATGCACTTTTC
The DNA here is from genome assembly GCA_963573935.1 of Arctocebus calabarensis. Classification (NCBI taxonomy): domain Eukaryota; kingdom Metazoa; phylum Chordata; class Mammalia; order Primates; family Lorisidae; genus Arctocebus; species Arctocebus calabarensis. Next base: position 3,238 of record CAUYON010104449.1, on the reverse strand, counting down.
CTGAAATTCCCAAATGTGTGGACTTCCCTCTTAGCTAATATTTCACATGCTTTCATGCTCTAAGTCTTTACTGAACAGTGGGAAGATTGCTCTAGCTATCCAAATCACCTCCTCAGACATGCTTGGAGCTACATGCCTGAGCTAGCAGTGCATGAAGCAGTTCATTAGAGAAAGAAATAGGGTTTGATTAAGTTTTCCTAAACATTGATTGATTAAGACAGTCCATTTTGCTAACGTTTATACTGCAGTAAAGTTTAATTATGGAATATTTTGCCATGAGGCAAACAAGACTGACATAAAACAGAGTAAAAATTTACAATGCAGCATAAATATCCATTCCTAATTTTCTGCTAATTACTTTTCTATTTTATTTATGATTTTAGGAACATGCTTTTACAAGTACACAGAATTGTGTTCTCAGAGTAAAACATTTAGAAAAATTCACAGTGACCAAGAGATGGATGGAAATACAGGAAATACAGAAACAGTATCTAATATGACAACTTCTACATGTAAACATTAATTTTACTCTCTTGATTTGATGTTAACAGCCAAATCAGTCAAAAAATAGATAAATAAATGTGCATCTGATGTGGCTGTTGTGAAATAGTGACTTTTCTCCTACACGTCATTGAGGAGTGCAGATGTTAGAACTTTTCCAACTAGCCTTTATCTAGTCTAATATGTTCTGCCATCAGATATTTTTTTGTTTTTCCGAAATTGATTATCTTCATTTACTTCTTAAAGTAATTAAAGAAATATAGATACATCTTTGGAAATTAGACTAGTCAAAGATATTTTCTATTACTTAGAGAATAAATTTTTACCTTGAAAAGGCGCTCAGTATAAAAATGTGACCATGTCACTCAAAGTTTGGCACTTGTCCCCAAGGCCCCATCAAAAGAATGAGGACAAGTGGTTTGAGAAGGAAAGGGAATAATTAATTTGCTGGCAGATGAGGAGGATGGAGACTCTTGTCTTAAAGTGCCATTCTTTTAACACCAAGCAGGAACACAAGCCTTTAAAGAGGGGGGATTTCATTTTCAGGCTATTGCACTATAGTTGATGGTTGTGATCAAACTCTTCATATATTTTTTAAAGAGTTATTTTAGTATTTACTTTAAGTATCTGTTCCTTTTTACAATTACCTTCAAATAATATTATATATAAATATATATAATTTAATATATATAATTTAACTTTATAGCAGTATTCTTCCATCATTCTCTCCATGTTTTGTTCTTTTGTTGCTATTTTCACATTACTTAGGCACTCCATAATATTTCATTTTTAGTTAGGCTGTAAGGAGTAAAAAAACCAAATTATATTTATGTGATAACCACTACTTTTGATTTTCCTCATTCCTGTTTGAATATCTGAGTTTACATTTAGTATTCTGCTGCAATCTGAAAAACTTTCTTCAACATCACGTATAGTTCAGCTTGGTGGTAACAAACGATCTCAGCTTTTATTGGTATGAAGATGTCTCTTTTATTATACTTTCACGTACGGGTAGAATTTTTCTCTAGATATAGAATCCGAAGATCCTGAGTTGACACCACAACACTTTAAAGATAACGTTTTATTGTCGTTTTCAGGGTTGTTTCTGATGAAAAGTAAAAGGTCATTTTATCATTTTCCCCTATGACATGTATGTTTGTGTCTTTTTTTCTTTCGTGATTTTAAGGATTTTCTTTTTATTATTCATTGCCAGCAGTTTTAATTATGATGTACATTGGTGTGCTTTTCCTTATATTTATTTTGCTTTCAGTTTGTGAACTTGAATCTGTGTGTTTGTATTTCCTATCAAATTCTGAAATTCTAGGCCATTGATCTTCAAGTATTTCTCTCCCAACCTTTTTTCTTCTCTTTTTCTGCGATTGCGATTACATATTTCTTAGATTGGTATCATCTTATAGATCACTGAGGCGCTATTACTTTTTAAAAGTCTCTTATCTTTTCCTTCACACATTGTTCTGATTGGTCTTAAAATTCACTCCTATTTTTTCTTTTGCATTTAACCTTCCGTTCAGTTCATGTAGTGAATTTCCCATTTAATTATATTTTTATCTGTAAAATTTTCATTTGATTCCTTTGCATGGTTTCCATTTATTTATTGAACGTGTCTATATGTTTCCTTATTATATCCATGTTCTACTTTAAATCTTGAACATGAACATACTTACATGTAGTAATGCTGTTTTCTGGGATCTTTGTAATTTCTAGTTTTATTTTTATTTACTGATTTTTTTTCCTGATTAGGGGTCATTTTGTTCTACTTCATCACATGTCTATAAAATTTTGATTGAATTCTAGATATTTGCAATGTTCATAAAGGTCTACATTTTGTTTTCTGCCTTGAAGTGTGCTAAGTTTTGTTATGTCAGGCGCTTAACATATTTGAAAATCAGCCTGATCCTATTGAATTGTTTTTTTCCCCAAGCTTTGTTGTAAGTTTGAATTAGATTTTGCTGAACTAGCTTCACCCCTGAGCCTTTGTCTTTCTGAGGACTCTTCCGACTCTGGCTGGTCAGAACTCGAAGGCCTCCCAGTCCCACGCCACTTCCGGGGGTTCTTCCGGTTGTGGCTGAAGATGGCTGTTCTTTCTTCAGTGGTTGTTCCTCGCCTGCTCTCACGCAGTCTCAGCCCACATGTGTGTAACTTAATATCCACCCCTAGATTCCTCAGGCTGTCTCCGGAGCTCTTTCTCTGTGCGGCTGTCACTGTGCCCTTTACATTTCGGGGACCTCCACCTCTCTCACCTCTGAGCTCATCTTGATCTCTGTGGGTTTGTAGCTGGAATCTCTCTTCTCATGAGTCCTGGAGATGCAAAGAATGAATCCACTGACCACCAAGTAAAGGAATGGACAGAAAAGGACATATTTTACGGATGAATACGTAGAAGGGGGGAAGAAAGACAGACTGCCAGGCACAGGGGGAACCCTGCTGGGTAGCCGGCTTGGGCCTCTGACTAGGGGCTTCTACACCACTCTCTCTATCCTGCAGGCAGGGGGCTTGGGGAGATGGAACGTATGTCTCTAAGATGTCACAACTATTTGGTGCCATGAGGCTGGTGGGTAGAATTTAATTTTAAAATTACCATAGTTGGTCCTTGAGGTCATCGCTTCAGGTGAATTCTCTGCTCCAGGAGGGACAAGCAGGTCTGTGCCCTGCTTGGATGCAATACCCGTCAGGCCGAGATACCCGTATGAGACAGCCATAAGGCCAAGATACCTGG
>CAUYON010104448.1:0-48960 GCA_963573935.1 Arctocebus calabarensis | reverse complement strand
TTTTTCTACCTTTTTTTTTTTTTTTTGCGACATAGCCTCAAGCTGTCACCCTGGTGAGAGTGCCATGGCATCACAGCTCATAGCAACCTCCAATTCCTGGGCTCAAGCGAGTCTCTTGCCTCTGCCTCCCAAGTAGCTGGGACCACAGGCGCCCGCCACAACGCCCGGCCATTTTTTAGTTGCAGCCGTCATTGTTGTTTGGCGGGTCCTGGGGCTGGATTCGAACCCGCCAGCTCAGGTGTACGTGGCTGGCGCCTTAGCCCGTTGAGCCACAGGCGCCAAGCCTTTTTCTCCCTTTTTGCCTTTTATTTGTTTATTATTTTTCTTTTATTGCTTTAGCTAGAACTTGCTCCAAACCTGTCTTGTTGATGTTGGGAAAAATATTCAATGCTTCTCAATTTTTCCGAGGTTAGCTGGAGATTTACCTAAGGAGCTATTTTCTTGCAGAAGTTAACATCTATTAGCTTGCTTAGATTTGTTAATATATATGAAGATAGATTTTTAAATGTTTTTTCTTTATCTGTTAATGTAATATTTTAAAAATGTATTATCTTTATATGATTTTTTTATTGCTTTTTACAGTATCATACCTTGTTTTATTAGATTTATTCCTATTTGTAGTATACATTTTATATAATGCTGGATATGATTTTCTAATATTTTATTAAGAATTTTTGCTTATATATTCATGACCCATAGGGTTTTTTTCCTTATATTTTCTTTCTGTTCCTTGCATTGGGGACATAATGATTTCATGAAATTAGTTGGAAATCATTTTTTCTTTATTCTGTTTAATATTGGTATTATTTCCTAAATATTTGGCATATTTTGTTGGTGAAGCTATTGGACCTGGATTATTCATTGTGGCAAAGCATCTTGAAAGAAATTCAAACTATTTAATAAGTATTAAGTTATTTAGATTTTCTACTCTTTCTTGTGTGTTTTCAAAGAATATGCACATTTTTTCTATGTTGTCAAGATAATTAGCACGAAGTTGTTCATATCTTTCTTAATATTTTAACTTCACTTAGTTAACTTTCTCTGTAGTTAGTACTTATTCAATTTCATTTATTTTCAGTCATATTTTTTCTTTCTTGTTACTCTTAGTTTTATTTACTATTATTTTTCTATCCTCTTATTAATCTGAAATTTTAAGAGAGCAGAAGTTTCTTTTTCATTGATTTTGACATCTTCTTTATAATATAAGCATTTTAAAAAATTCTTTTTAAACACTGTGTTAGGTCCATATCACATAATTTCAAGTACTTTAAAAGTTAGATTCACTCAGAAGTATTTTTAAATTCCCTTATGATTTCTTCTTTGACCCCAGATTATTAACAAGCAAGTTGCTAATGCTGTGTTTCAATAGTGTACTCTCCCTGATTTTAAACGTTAGAAATTTAACCATTTAAAATTTTATTTTATCACTCATTATGTGGTCTATTTTGGTGAATGTTTCATATGCATTGATAAAAATATGTTTTCTGTGCTGTAGTTGTCACCAATCGAATTGGGTTGTTTGATAAATTTTCCATATTTTTACTCATTTTTTGTGTACTTTTACCTTAATTACTAAAAAAGTATGTTTCCAGTCTTCAATTATAATTGTAGATTTATAAAATCTACTTTCAGTTGTATTGTTTGTGTTGCTTCAAGTATTTTGAATCTTGCTATTAGATGTATGAACATCTACAACTTTTGTTTTCTTCATAAATTGAGTATTTTATTATCTTGAAATTTTCTACTTCATCTTTTGCAAATTGCTTATCTCTTTCCAAATTCCTGTAATATATTTGTATTCTTATGATTACCAATCAAGTAAAAAATTAGATTACTAGATATCAGTGAATCTCAGGTTTGTTTAGGTTTATAATTAATCTAAGTTAACTTAGATAATTTCTCTTCTTACTTCAGGTAGAGGAAGACAACCAACCAGTGCCAACTTTAAGACTTTATGTAAGCATTGAGATTTCCATTTCTTACAAAAATTATTTTAATATAATTCTTATAATCATTTGTGATTTTAGTCTGAACTATATTTATTCTTTGATAAAAAAGTTCTAACTAATCACATTAATATTTGTGATTCAATTGCTTTTTCAATGGAATTTTCAGTGAAGTTGTTTATTCTGAGTTATCTAACAAGTAGTCAAAAATATTTCTTAGAAAATGTAACATATACTTTTTAAACCAAGATTTGATCATTTGAGCAATGCTGTTATTATCAGATGCTATTGCTGCTGACATCAACAACTCTTCACTGTTAGTATTTCAGGTTTTTTATTTATTTGTTTTTTGGGTTTTTTTGGAGACAGAGTCTCCCTATGTTGCCCTCAGTAGAGTGCAGTAGCATCACAACTCACAGCAACCTCTAACTCTTGGCCTTAAGCAATTCTTTTGCCTCAACCTCCAAGCAGCTGAGTCTACAGGAGCCCGCCACAACTCCCGGGTATTTTTATTGGTTTTGTTGCTGTTGTTGTTGTTGTTGCTGTTGTTGTTGTTGTTGTTGCAGTTGTCATTGTTGTTTAGCAGGCCGAGGTTGGGTACAAACCCGCCTACCTCGGTGTATGTGGCCTGTGCCCTAATTGCTAAGCTACCAGCGCCGAGCCTCTTTCAGTTACTGTGATGAACAATAGCTGCCTAACTATTAGGATTATATTGTGCAGCTGATATGTGCATGATTTAGTTGATAAAATACAGAAATATTACTTTGTTTTAAATGAAGGGCTCTTGCTTTATTGCCATGAACTAGTTACCACTTGCATGAACTAGTTTATCACTAAAGTATTCAGTTTAAAAATTCAATCAAAATTAGGTACAGAACCAAGAAAACAGAACACAGGGAATGGAAAAAATTAATTTTATCTCATGTATTCATCTCATTTAGTTTTGATCATCTACTCTGAGTTAGTGCTAATACTATACAGCTCATATTGGGCTCATTTAACATACGAGTTGTTGTGGAAAGTGGTTTTCCTGTGATATTTTATTTAAACTGACAAACTTCTGAGTTTGGAGCTACCATTATCCCCTTTTCTCATGCACCAAGTCAATATCAGAGGGTTACATAATTCACCTGCTTACGGTCTCACAAAAAGCGGTAGCACAGGAGTTCAAACTCCTGACGGCAAACTTTCTGACGGCAAAGTCTATGCTAAAAATCAATGCTTTCCTAACTTAAACACACCAACCAACTACGAAGGGGTCATATTGATCTTAAGATTTGGAAGGGCTTCAACGCAGCCTGGATTTTTCAGTTTCTAGCAAGCTGCCAGGTGATGTCAATACTGCTAGGCACTTTTTTCTTTTTTTAATGTTGAACTTTCTCTCTTTACCTCTCTCTGTCTTCATTCTCTCTCTTGTTCAGTCATGCCCCATACTTAGTGTTTTCTTTTTCCTCCACAGATTTATTGAGGTGTAATTCATGCTCTAAGCCTCAGGTTACATTTTGAGTATTAAGGCTCCAGACTTCCATACTGCCTCTGTATCTCTGTTATATCCCTGCAAAGAGAAGCAATTGGCCTTTTGAGGTGAAGGTAAAACGAATTAGAATTGCACTGTTATATACTTGACTCTATTCCAATTCTCCAACATGACCCTGTCCAACTCCACCAGCATTATGTGTCCCTCTTTAATTACTCAGGACCTAATATCCTTAGGCTTCTATATAATTGTTTTTAAATGGATGATTTTTTGTTTGCTTTGCTAATATTGCTTCTCTCCTAAAAAGATTTAATGTCTTTAGAAATTTTTGTACATTCAAAAACAGTTGATTAATTTATGCTTAACAACCCTTACTTTAGGATAACTGATTTCCTTTAGCAACAAGGAAAAACTGTCTGAAAATAAATTTATTATATTAATTATAAATGAATAGAATTGAAATCAATAAATTCATTCTCCAGGTTATGTTAACATTTTTTAAAGGAGGCTTAAAACTGAGTCTCACAAGATTTGTCCTTGTTGGAGTTATAGGAAATGAGGTTAATCCAATAATTCTTAATTTACATCACGTGGGCTACCCATAATGTAAATGTGGGCTACTTGGGCCAGCTGTGAACAGACTATCCACAAAAACAGATTTCCCTAAGACAAAATCAGAAAGGAAGTAATAGAGAAAGAGTTTAATCCATACTCTTAAGTTTTTAACTGGTAGAAATCAGCTAATCTGTTTAACTTCAGTAAGACACCTGCTTACCTGGCTTCTTGTTAATTTTTGTAGATTTCAGCAACGCTATTCATTATTTGCTTCCTAAAACCTCACTGTACTTTTTAAATACAGGTAAACATTAATAAAATCCTGTAAGTAATATTCATGTTCTTTTCCTGTTAGTTGCTGCATACATTCTTCCTGTTGGGTTTTTTCCTTTTGACGTATTCTCACGTGTTGTGTTTCTGATAAACATTCTCTGAATCACTTTGTCCTCTCCCGCAGTTGGTGGTTTTTAAAAGTCTAATAATTTTGTGTTCCTTCCTTTAGAACTTGGTCTCATGAGCATTCTAAATCTAATGATGTTATGATCACTTGGTCTTAGATGTTCCCAGTGTGAAGCTTATTTAACATACTTGGCACTCTTTCAGGGACGAAGTCCAGAATTCACTGGCATCATGTTGGCTGCTCAACAGACTAGAGAGAAAGCAATCCTGATACACAGGCCCTGAGGAAAGTGGAGTCCCCTCTTTCCCTCTTGCTGCCAAAGCTAGTTTCCCTAATAATGTACTAGCAACGGATGTTCTCCGTCAGGCCTATTTTTAGCAGCATGAATCTTAGACGAGAAGCCAGTTATCTTGCTCTGAAGTCTTGGGTGGAATTTTGATGAGGAAGCTGGTCTTCTGCATCGCTTTCTTTATAATCATCCATTGTTCTGACTGGCTCTCTATCTTTGGTCTTTTCAGTTCTCTTTACTTTTCATAATCCAAGGTCCTTGACTGGAAACTGCTTCTCATTACCCTTCAGCTATTAAATGGCCCATGGTATGAGTTTTTAAAAGTGGACTTGGGGGAAACATGCATGTAGTTGTTATATTGAGCCCTCTTTTGCCCACAAATTCCAGTGAACACATGGCCTCAGTAAAAATCAGTCCATGTACTTTGACACATAATTGTTCCAAAGCAACACATTTATTATAAAGAAAAAATAATCTATGGTCAAAGTTAAGCTAGTACACTATGGCACAAAACATGAAAATTATCCTCAAATCTTCCTATCCGAGAATGATTGTAGAACTTAAATATAATTTTCCTCAACATTTTCCCTTTATCTATTAAAATATTATTACATATTATTATGCTATAAAAACATATTATATGATTCCTGTTCCTTTAAAAATGTGGTTTTTTTTTTCCCTTTACGTAAATAGTTACTTTTGACTCTCAATTGAAATTTTTCTGTGTAATGTGATGGAATTAACTTGATCCATTAACAAATGTAATCAAGGGAGCACATTCTAAAAACTGGAAAGCAAACCAGTTTGGAAATGAGAAATCAGAAAGTCCCCAATTTTTCCTTAAGTAAATGTGAGTGAAAGGGAAAATCAAAGAAAGAATGGATATTTTAAACAAATATCATAAACAAATGTTTCAAAACTTACTAATTATTGCTGGCCCCTGGAGATGGGGTAGCTTTGAACAGTGTATTAACTCAGCATCTCTGCCTGTTTAGTTTCTGGGCAGATTCCACAGCCTGCACTGCCCTCGTCTTCTGCATTAATCAGATTGTTAGAGGTGGAATCTTCAGTATTTGCACCTCTAGTTTCTTTGCGTGTGTTGCTCATTTTGGTGTTTGGAACATAATTGGACATTGAATCACTAACTGTAAATACAGTGTTTGATCTGTAATGCTTTTATATAAAGGTTTTTATTTTAATAATAAAAAGTTTTGTTCTAAAAAAAAAACTTACTAATTATTTAAATCCTGGCTGCTCAGTGAGCTCTTACTGAGATTTACTGAAACTCATATATACTAAGACATATTGTAAGGACTTCCTGGCATAGAAATTGTGTATTATACTTTTTTAGCCATACAAGTGATGATGATATAAATTTCTGACTCTGTTTTTCAATAGCTTATTAGTATGAGATTACTTTATGCTAGTTATTTTAAAAAATGAACTATATCTAGCTCCGTGTAAGCTGCATGTATAGTGTATCCTGTTTCATTTCTTTCAATCCTTTTCTAGCGCCAAATAATTGCCTTAAATACTAGGTGATATAATAAATATAGTTAAAAAATTTACTAGATTGGTTCAATAAGTTTGGTTTATTTTATTAAAAATAACCACATAAACTTCCACATTTAGACAAGTTGAAACAAGAGGGAAAAGATTTATACTCCTGTCTTAAATGCCTAAAAAAGAGAGAAAAATATATGAAACACTTGTTCAGATATTAGGTATTAGGCAACACAAGACAATGATTTTTAAAAAAGGTGAAACAGATATGATGAGCCCCCAAATTGCCTCTTTATTAAAAAATTCCAGGTGGCAGCGAAGTGAGAGAAATTCCAAAGTCTAGTGGGATTTTAAGACAGCTGAGAATTTGGGAAGGCCACCGTGCCTATAGTTCTTTGGAATATTGGAGACAAATGTGCAGCTTAGAGTGACAGCTTCAGAAATCTTTAGAGCACTTTTCCTGAGTCGTCTGCTAAATACAGATAAATATATGTGAGGCAATTATTTGGAACTAGAAAAGGAATCAAAGAAATGAAACAGATATACTATACATGCAGCTTACACAGAGCTAGATATTGTTCATTTTTAAAAATAACTAGTGTAAAGTAATCTCATAATAATAAGCTATTGAAAAACAGTAGTCAGAAATCTATATCATCACTTGTATGGCTAAAAAAGCCTTCAATTAAAGGCTGGTTTAATATTACCAATAAATTAATTAACATGAACTTTGAGAAAATAAAATTCTTTAACAATTAAGTTAACTTTGTCCCAGGACAAATATCAATGACATTTATGGTATTAAAAAGATAATTCAGAAAGCAAAGTAAATTTATATTGTTTAGCAATAAATCATAGAATACCCAGAATTCTTAGAAGCAGAAGAATAAAATTGATAAGGAGACAAATTAATAAACTTAAGCCAATGAAAAACTAATATAAATGATAAAATTAGTAGGTAAATGTATAAAATGACTATAGTAAGTGTATTCCAAATTTTATTAGGTTAAAGTATGAATGAACTATTAAGAAATTATATAGCAGATATTTTAAAAAAGGAAATTCCAAAGATGAAAATTACAATGCCTGAGATGAAAAATGCAACGGAGATAGTAAACAGAAAAAATAAATAAATAACAGAGGAAAGATTAGTGACAATGAAGTCATGGTAATAAATATAAGTTAAAATGAAAGAAGTAAATGAGAAAATTTCATGAATGTTATGTCAATCAGGTTGGTAAAAATATCTCAGATTGCATGTGAAGCCTGCACACTGTACCCCATGATTGAACTAATGTACACAGCTATGATTCAATAAAAAAAATGATAAAAATAAAAAAATAACATGAAAAAAAAGAAAAAGAAAGCTTCAGAAAATTATAGATACTTGAAATACACTAATACACCTATAATTTGTTAGATATGAATAAGCACATAAAAATATTGAAATAAGGCTCAGTACCTGTGGCTCAACAGGTTAAGGCGCCAGCCACATACACCTGAGCTGGTGGGTTCGAATCCAGCCCGGTGTCAAACAACCATGACGGCTGCAACCAAAATAAAAAAAATGGCCAGGCATTGTGGTCGAGAACCTGTAGTCCCAGCTACTTGAGAGGCAGAGGCAGGAGACTCGCTTGAGCCCAGGAATTGGAGGTTACTGTGAGCTGTGATACCACAGCACTCTATCCAGGGTGACAGCTTGAGGCTCTGTCTCAAAAAAAAAAAAAAAAATTGAAATAAAATATAACCATAAATTTTCAAGTTTTTTGGAAGTGATAAATTTATTGATAAGAAGCTCAGCCAACTCCAAGTTGAAGAAACATGAGGGAAATTATATCAAGAAACATATCATCAAAAAGATTAAAAGGAGAGGTAAAGAAAAAATCTTAAAAGAATTAAGAGTAAAAGGAGACATTTTTTTCTTCTTCTTCTTTTTTTTTTGGTAAAGACAGAGTCTGACTTCATTGCCCTTATTGTCCTCAATAGAGGGCTATGGCATCACAGCTCATAGCAATCTCCAACTCCTAGGCTTAGATGATGTTCCTGCCTCAGACTCCGGCGTAGCTGGGACTACAGGCGCCCACCACAAAGCCCAGCTATTTTTTTGTTGCAGTTTGGCCAGGGTGGGGTTGAACCCACCACACTTGGTATATGGGGCCGCCACCCTACCCACTGAGCACAGGCTCAGTCCAGGAGACATTTCTTTCTGGCTGTGGTGGCTCACTTCTGTAATCCTAGTCCTCTGGGAGGTCAAGGCAAGTGGAATGCTTGAGCTCAGAAGGTCAAAAGCAGTCTAAGCAAGATCAAGACCCTGACTCTACAAAACAAAACAAAACAAAACAAAAACAAAAAAAGTCAAAAAAACGAGCCAGACATGGTGGCACATGCCTGTAGTCCCAGGGAGGCTGAGGCAAAGAATCATTTCAGCCCATGAGTTTGAGATTGCTGTGGGCTATAACGCCATGGCATTCTATCCTGGGCACAGAGTGAGACTGTGTCTCAAAAAGAAAATTAAAAAAAGGAAGAAAAGAAGGCAGTGCCTGTGGCTCAAAGAAGTAGAGTGTCAGCCCCACATACCAGAGGTGGAGGGTTCAAACCTGGCCCTAGCCAAGAACTGCAAAAAAAAAAAAAAAAAGGAAGAAAAGAAACATTTCACATATGACATAGATAAAAATGACACTCAACTTTCCTTTTGAAACAAAGAAATCTGAAGGTAGAATAGAAACATCATTGAAGTACTAAAATAATAATTTAAAGATATACTTCAATGTAGAATTCTACTTACAGTGAAAATATCTTTCAAAAGCCAAAGCAAAATATAAATAACTTGAGAAATATAATTGCTGTAAAATGTAATCACTAGCAAGGCAGCAGCTTGCCAAGAAATATTAAAGAAAAAGAACAATACCTGAGAGAAATCCCAATCTTCAAAAAGAAATGGAGTTCCAGGGGTGGTAAATATGGAGGGGATATTAAAACATCCTTTTACATTTAATTTTAAAGATATTTGACTTTTAAAAAATGAATACAACTTTTTTTGGACTATGTAGAAATATATATATATCCCATTATATGTAATTCATATTATATATATGTGTATATATGTATTATATATGGGAAATATATCAAATAACCAAAGCATATTGTCTAGGAGAGGGGAAATGAATGCATACATTTTTAAAGTGCTTATTACTTCTATGAAATATAATATTATTTGAATTTGTATTAGGTAAGTTAATTAGATATTCTATATATATTCTATAAATCATAAAGTTTTTACTAACTGTTTTCTTATTGGAAAATATAGGTTTCTGAGCAAAAAAAAAAATCAGTCAGTAACAAAGAGGAACATTTCATTATGTTAAAGAAGTTGACCAAAAATATGTTCTTTTCAATAACTAATAATATTTAATTTCTTAAAAGAATAATTTTAGAATATATTAAACCAAAAATCATTAAAATAAAGGAGAAGTAGACTAATTCATAAGTATAATTGGCCTCAATGTGGGAATTTAAACACTCCTCTTGTTAATAAAGGATAAGACAAAATGCACAAAGTTGGGAAGTCCATAAAAGGATTGAATAGCCCTACTAATCAACCTGCCCTATTGACATTTATAGAATAGTTGATAACAGGAGAACAAGAATTTTTTTTCAAGTGAACAAAGAATATTTATTTGGCAAGGTAGATTATATATGGGGCAAGTAATTAAGAATCAATACCTCTAAAAGTTTCTACATATACAAATTATATTTTCTAATCATAGTTGAATTTCACCAGAAACTCATAAAAAAAAATTGAAACTTCCACAATATTTGAAAACCAGAGGGTGCATTTCTAAGTAACCTAAAGCTCTGTGACTTTTTCATCTTTCTGGCAATAGTGTCACTCTGTCCCCCAGACTGCAGTGGAATGGTATCATCACATCATTATAGTTTACCACAAATACAAATACTGAGGCTCCAATAATCCTCTTGCCTCAACCTCCTGAGCAGCTGGGACTACAGGCACCTGCCACCTCTCCCAGCAAATTGTTCTATTTTTTTGTAGAGAAGGAGTCTTGTTCTTTCTTGCTCAGGCTCACTCCCTGGCCTCGAGGGATCCTCTTGCCTGGGTCTCCCAAAGTACTAGGATTATAGACATACACCAACAGGCCCAGACTCCTAGACAAAATTTTAATTAAAGTAAAAATGATTTTCAATATAACAACAACAAAAACAATGCTCTGGAGAAATGTAAATCATTACAACTTATATAAAAAGAATAGTGTTATCAAATCAGTGTTATTATATGCAAATTTAAGAAACAAGAAAAGGAAGAGCAAATAGAAGCCAAATCAAGCAAAAGAAACTAGATAACAAAGGATAGATGAAAATTATAGAATAGACAAAATAGTAAATAATTTTTAAAAGCTTGATTTTTTTAAATCATTAGATAGAAATAATAATTATATATCCAGACTGAGGGGACTAAAGAGAGGCAAAAATAAATAAATAAATAACAAATATCAGGACTGATAAAGGAGGCATTGCTATGGATTCTATGATTACACTAATGTGAAAATAACTGATTATCAATGTATTAATTCAAATATAATTAAAAATATAGGTAAAAGAGACAGATGATTTGAAAGGCATAAACTATCAAAACTAATTCAAATGAAATAGAAAACATGATTTTTTTTATATGTAAAATAAATTATATTTTAGCTAAAAACCTTTCCACAAAGAATAAGTAGGGCCACTTTGCTCCCACTGATGCACTCTGACAAATATTTAAGGAAGAAATAATAACAATTCTTCACGAAATCTTAAAGAAGTAACAATACAAAAAAACACTTCTCAATTCACTTATTTTGTAACCATTTTATTGAAGTATAAATTGACATATAATTAATGGTACATATTTATAGTAAGTATCTTGATGAGGTTGGGAATAAGTATACACCACCCAATTTACTTTCTGATGCCAGCATTATTCTTATATCAAAGCCAGACAAAGACATTATAAGTAAAAAAATCTATAGCAAATATATCATCAGAGATACATATTTTCTAATAAAATTTATCAAGTTACATTCAGTATTCCATAACAAGTATACTACATCACCACCAAGTTGTTTTTCCACGAACAATGCCATATTGGTCAACGTTTGAAAATCAATCAATTTAGTTCAGCATATTAGCACACCCCAAATTAAAACTAGATGATAACCTCAATAAATGCAGGAGCCGCATTTGACAAAGTCCAAAACCCATTCATGATCAGAAGTCATTGTAGATTACAAAGAATAAATAATATCTTCAATGTTATAAAAAGTCTACAAAATACTTGAAGCTAACATCACAATGATGAGAGACTACATGTTCATCCCTAAATGACAGGAAAAAATAAGCAAAGAATTAGAGCAGAGACTTGACTAAAGAAGCAGGTAGAAAGATGCTCAACATCCTCAGAAATAGGGGTAAATACAAATGAAAACTGTGATCACACACTACTGTAAACCTAGTAGAAAAAAAAAAAGTTACACACAGTCACCAAGATGTGGAACCAGCGCAGGTGCCCATTAACACGTGAATGAATTAGTAATCTGTGGCATAGCATACCATGAAATGCTATTCAGTCTAAAAAAAGATGGAGACTTTATATTGACCTGGGTGGAGTTAAAGAACACTCTTCTTACTTAAGTATCACAAGAATGGAAAAGCAAATATCCAACGTACTTAATATAATATGTCATAATATATATTAGGTATTATATATTATATATATGAGGTATTACATATATAATTTATCATGTAAAACACGAGTTCACTGTGAGGTCTCCTACTCTAATCCCTTACCACATAGATTATTTTTGTTGTCTCCCCTTTTTATCTGTGAACTCTCATTGTGGAATTGAGAAACCTACTTCCCACCATTTAATATACATTTACTTAATGGTGTAATTCCAGTATGCATGTACAATAGGATTAGTGTCAACCTTACCTCCATGAAAAATGTATAAATATCAGTTAGCACCCAGTGCTCATGTCCTATTTTTTCCCTGATATTTGTGACACAATACTATTGCACATTCTGCATACTATACTGGGATCTTCTGACCTTCTAAATGAATTTATCTTTAATTTACATATGTCAAAGTGTATTCTTTGTGATTTCAAGTTCTATGAATTTGACAAATGAACGGCATCATGAAGGCTTCATGACAGTATCACACAGATAGTTGCACATCCAGGTTAATTCTGTGTTTCCCCTCTCACGGTCACCACCCACACATCTCTACACAGACATGTATATTAAACCTCTGGCAATCACTTATTTATTTACCATTTTTATGGTTTGATTTGCCCATGATGTCATAAAGTATGCAACCTTTCCCAACTGGGTTATTTTCTGATCAATCTGCACTCAAGACCTCTCTATGCCTATCTGTGTCTTAGTTTATTTTTTCATCATTGCATAGATAGCTCATGGTATGGCTATACCATAGTTTGTTTATTCATTACCTACTGAAGGCTGCCTTCACTGATTTCGATATTGGGTAATTTTGACTAAGGCTTTTATACATATTCTTGGGTATGTGTATAGACTTAAGTTTCTCAGTCACTTGGGCACATACCTAGGGTTGCTATTGCTGGATTTTATTAAATACCATGTTTAGCTTTGTAAACTGTCCTCAACAAGGGATAAGCCACTGGGCACCCTCGCCAACCATGACTGAGTATTTCTGCAGCTTTGCATTCTCACCAGCAATTGGTTTTGGTTTGGTTTTTAAACTTCTAGTAGGTGTGAAGTGTATCTTATTGTTTTAAATTGCAATAATCTAATGAGAAATAAAGTTGAGCAGTGTTCATATGCTTATTTTTCATATGCATATGAAGAGTCTGCTCTTATCTCTTACTCATTTTTTAATTGGACAGTTTGTTTTCTTACTATTACTTTTAGCATTATTTGTACATATTGGATATAAGTATTTTATCAGGTATGTACTACATTTTGCCTTGTATAAGGCACACATTTTTGCCCAAGTTTTTGAGGGAAAAATAAAGGTGCACATTATATATGGCTAGATACGGAGTAAGGCTCAGGATCAGGGGAGGCACAAGGGACCCAAACTTCCTGCCTGGGCTCCTAAACACCAGGGATCCAGTGGGAAGGGCCAAAACTCTCTTCCACGCATAGAGAACAGGGGAGCAGGCAGAGCGTAGGTGGAGAGGTGGGGCTTATGTCTCCCCAGAAGAAACTGGAAGTGTTGCCTGGCTCAGTGGACCCTTGTGGCTGCCTACAGGTGCAGCAGTATCAGCAGTCCCAACCCCACCAGCTACAGGCATGTTGCCACCATTTCTGTGCAGTCCCCAATGGTGGGGAGGGAAGCTCTCCCTGTGGAGAGGGAAGGAGGAGGCTCCCTAGAGCACAGCCGGGAGAGCGGTGTGATCTGCACGTCTTCTAGGGGAGCATTAGCCCTCCCCAGAGATTTCTCTTCTGGCTGAGCACCAGCTACTTTCTTAGGGGAATTTTACTGAAAGTTTGGCAAAAAGTGTGGATGTGCGTTGTACACAGAAGTGCATTTTGAATGGCAAAATATAGTATTTTTCAAATGCCTTCTCCTAGTCTGGAGCTTGTCTTTGGATTTTCTTAGTCTTCCATAGTTTTTAGTTTTAGTCATATTTAAATTATTTTATTCTTTCTTGTATTGTACCTTTTTAGAGTCAATTCTTGTAAAAGGCATGGGTTTGTATTTAGTTTCATTTTTTTGCATACTTAGTTCCAATATTTTCAGTGCCGTTGGTGAACAAGCTTTCCCTTCTCCACTGAACTGCATATATTCATTTGTCACAAATCAGTGGTGTAAAAAGGATATATAACAAAGTGTCCTTCCTAGTCTTCTCATTCCTTGTTATTACATTTTAGAGGGACAGTATTTAAGAAAATAAACCCAATACAATCATTGATATTATGAACAAAGTCTCCAGAGTCGCTTTTACTGTAAAACCCATAAAGTAAATTAGTGGCTGTCTTAAAAAAATAGAAAACAAGAGAACAATTTGGCTGATACTTTTTTTTTCACAAAAGAGACATTTTCCTACAGTTAAAATTTATATCCTCTACTCTTTCAAATAAAAGGTATCACATTATATTATCATGGTTTCACAGTATTTTCATAGCACATTATAGACATAAAAATCCCTGCAGAACCCAGATATATCCTCCATACAACTAAATCTTATCTACAAAATAGGGATATCTCTTTGTTGTTATACTAATGGGGGAAAACTCCCTTACAAAAATGTCATAGAAGCTAAATCATATCAATAGTAATTGTCTTTTATCAACAACAAAAACTTACACTGTTATATTCTGAATTTAAAAAACTTATAAAATCTATTTTTGAAAACAATTACCAGTGTAACAAATGAAGTGAGGACTCATCTATTGTTTTCTTTTTAAGATTGGGTCAACCAGGCTCGGCGTCTGTGGCTCAACGGGCTAAGGCACCAGCCATGTACACCTGAGCTGGCGGGTTCCAATCCAGCCTGGGCCCGCCAAACAACAATGATGGCTGCAACCAAAAAATGGCCGGGCGTTGTGGCGGGCGCCTGTGGTCCCAGCTACTTGGGAGGCGGAGGCAAGGGACTCGTTGAGCCTAGGAATTGGAGGTTGCTGTGAGCTGTGATGCCATAGCGCTCTATCCAGGGTGACAGCTTGAGGCTCTGTCTCAAAAAAAAAAAAAGAAAGATTGGGTCAACCATCCTGTGACAACCATAATGAGAATCCATTTGCTGGGCACAGATAAAAAGTGATAGTGACTCTGTTTTTCCACCAGGAATCAATGGAAGAGCAGCAGTTTCCAGAATACTTTGTTAATGAAATAATATCTCGAGCTGCTTAAAGGAAAAAGCTATCACTAAGAGACATGTGCATTGAGGTAGGGTATTTCAAAATGATAAATATAAAGAAAATATTGCATGTTCAGAGAAAAAAATGAAGCTAAAATAGGATGTGAAGAACTTTATAATAATGAAAACATGTTTGCAGGTTATCTTTCAGGAAATATATATATGTACGTGTATATGTGAAATACATATATATATGAAGAGAGAGAGAGAGAGTTACTATGGGTACAAACAGAAATTTTAAATACTGCGTATTTTTCCAAATAAGAAATAAACATTGAAGTACACTTGTCTCTGTAGTGTTCACACCAGTCAATACTCAAAATGTTAACGCATTTATTTTTTTAATTTCTCAAGGTCGATCAGAAGTTTGAAATTTATTGTAGTATAATTTGGCATGGAAACTGTTGCAGATCTAAAATCCCAACTCTTTGAATTAGGATTTTGTTCTTCATGAATCTACTAGAATTAGTTATTCCACAATATGCATTAATTCTGTTATCTCTCTTGCTTAAAAGTTATGTATGCCTCCTCCATGCTACAAGGAACATGTTTAATATCATCAGAAAAGCTCTAGGCAGTAGTCCATCAGTGGGGAAGAAGTTCCAGTCATTTTCAGTCACAACTGAATATGATCGGGACCATGGCTTCTTCACTTTCTTATACATATGCAGCTCACTTTCAAAATAAAAATCAAGGGCACAGTACAGCACATTCAACGGGATAAAACATACTGAAGACAACACTAAAAACATCAGCAATAATTATAGTTCAGTCATTAATGTGGTATAATGATAAATACTCCGTAGGAACTTTTTCGGTCAGGGCATAAGCTACTTTGTCACCTTTTATTCACTGAATACCTCAGTGGGACAATGAGAGCCCTCTGAGGAACTCAAAGCCTTTAAGGTCACTCTTGTCTTAGATATGTCACTTTTTTGTTAATATCATCCAGATTCTCAACTCTATTTCCAGAAAGCTTTATCTTACTCTTTAGTGAAATAAAATCTGGAGTTACACCAGCCTTCCAGAGCATGTTTAATAAGAACAACCATTCTAGACCAATTAAACTACTTACATTTACTTAAATATATATTATGTCCTTTCTTTGCCCTGAGCTATTACTTGGATGGATGTTCTAGCCCTCATACCCTCATCTAATGAAGAATTAATGAATATAATGAAAGAATGAATGTAGGGAATAATAGTCTTTTTAATAAAAAACATCTTGAAGAAGCTTAAGAAGAAAAACAAAAAAATAAAAAGATAGGGAAAGGATCCAAAAAATTTTCTGAAAGCTAAGAAATAGTGAATTTAAAGCAGAGAGTCATTGCTTAAAAGATTGTATAATGTAATGAGTTAGAAAATACTTATGGTTTTTCCAGTAAAACATTGGTAATTATGACCAAACAATAGTGTTCATAGAGTAGCTAAAGGGAATGATATTTGATATTTCAAGGGGTTCTGATGGGGTAGACTGAACATGAAGAGGAAAAGTAATTCTCCATGGCTAAAGTTCATCTAACTGAGTTCCACTGGACTCATTTAGAATTATCTTAATTCAATCCACCACAGACTCAGATTCTTTTTTGGTATCTTCCCTTAATTTAAGAATTCATAGTTTTTGATATTGTTTAAGTTTTTCTTCTCAAATAGCAAACATTCTTTCCACAATATTATCCTCCCTTGAAGCACTAAAGATTCTGTGCAGCATCATTTTTGGAAGGCAATATTTTGTAACAGTTTTGAGGAATAGCATGTTTTTTCTAGATTGTTTTTTATCAACCAGGCCGTCATATACAACATATGTGAATTTATCAAATGACAATCTACCTTCCAGATCATAATCTTAACCCTCTGACTATGCATTTTAATGCTCCAGTGCCAGCTGTGTAGCTTTGGTTTCTCTTTTCCATTACACCTTCACATTAGCTTATGCAGTTCCTCCCGGTTCGGCTCTCTGCTACTTTCAGTGGAATTTCTCTTATGTTCTAATTATTTCTAAGGAGAGAAGCAAATAACATTTTTTTTTCCTGTTAAGATAAGGGCAATGATTTACCTACTAGCAAACAGTTTTTGGTTTAAAAATATATAGTTGCCTCATATTTGTGAACACATTCTAAGTTAGTCAAAAAGGGGGAAAAATCTAGAATCAGCCTTTAGCCTATCTTCTTTTTGAAAAGCTTCTATTCATATCTTTTCCTCCCTTTTTTATGGAGTTGTTTGATATTTTCTTGCTGATTTGTTTGAGTTCTTTATGGATTCTGGTTTTCAGCCCTTTTTCTGACGTATAACATGCAAATATTTTCTCCCATTCTGTAGCTTCTCTGTTTGCTCTACTGATGGTTTCACTGGCTGTGCAGAAGCTTTTAATTGAATCAGGTCCCCTTTGTTAATTTTTGTTGTCTCCGTGATTGCTTTTGAGGTCTTCATAAATTCTTTGCCTAGGCCAATGTATATAATGGATTTTTCAACACTTTCATCTAGCATTCTTATAGTTTTATGTCTTAGGTTCTATCAACCATCCTTAATTAATTTTATGAGTGTTGAGAGAGGCAGGTCCTATGGCCACATGTATTCCATTTTCCCAGTACCATCAACTGACTAAGCATTCCTTTTTTTTTTTGAGACAGAGCCTCAAGCTGTCACCCTGGATAGAATGCTGTGGCATCATAGCTCATAGCAACCTCCAATTCCCGGGCAGAAGCAAGTCTCCTGCCTCTGCCTCCCAAGTAGCTGGGACTACAGGCGCCTGCCACAATGCCCGGCCATTTTTAGGTTGCAGCCACCATTGTTGTTTGGCGGGCCTGGGCTGGATTCGAACCTGCCAGTTCAGGTGTACGTGGCTGGCGCCTTAGCCCGTTGAGCCACAGGCACCAAGCCTGACTAAGCATTCTTTTCACTAGTGCATGTTATTGTACACTTTGACAAAATTCATTTTTTTCTTTTTGGGGGGGCAGAGTATCCCTATGTCACCCTTGGTAGAGTACTGTAGAGTCACAGTCTAACTCTTGGGCTTAAGTGAGTCTCTTGCCTCAGCCTCCCAAGTATCTGGGACTACAGGCACCCACCACAACACCCAGCTATTTTGTTGTTGTTGAGCAGGCCCAGGCTGTGTTCAAACCTGCTAGCCCAGGTGTATGTGGCTAGAGCCCTAACCACTGAGCAACGGGCGCTGACCGCAAAGGTCAGCTGTTAATATGAGGATGGTTTTTTAAATGGGTTTTCTTTTCAGAGCCTTTGGTCTATACTCTGTTCCTGTGCCAGTACCATACTGTTCATTTCTGTCACATCATAGGGTAGCTTGAAGCATGGTAAAGAAATGCCACCCGATTTTTTCTTTTCACTCAAGGTTGTTTTGGCTTTGGGCTCTTTTTTCGTACCATATGAAACATAGAATAATTTTTCCTAGATCTGTGAAAAATGATGTTGGCGTATTAATAGGGATTGCATTGAATCTGTAGATCACTTTCACTAGTCTGTACATTTTAACAGTGTTGATTTAACTGATCCATGAGCACTATCTATTTTTCCAGTTGTTTACATCCTCTGTGATTTCCTTTCTCACTAACTCATAATTCTCCCTGAAGAGGTCTTTTATCTCCTTGGTTAAATATATTACAAAATATTTTATTTACTTTATTGCTATTGTGAAAAGTACTGAGTCTTTGATTTGATCCTTAGGTTAACTGTTGTTGATGTATAAGCATGCTATTGATTTGTGTACATTGATTTTATAACCTGAGGAATTTATTTATCAATTCCAGGAGTCTCTTGGCAGATTCTTTGGGGGTTTCTGGATATAAGATCATATGTTTACAACATACTCTTGTAAAGACTAATAGTTTGACCTCTTCTGCCCTTATTTGCATACCCTTTACTTCCTTCTCTTGTCTGATTACTCTTGCTGAGACTTTAGCACAAAATACTCATTGTCTCTAATATTCAAAAACATGCAAATCAAAACCGCAGTGAGATACCACCTAACTCCAGTGAGATCAACTTTTATCAAAAAATCCCCAAACAAGAGGTGCTGGTGTGGATACAGAGAGAAAGGAACTCATGTACATTGTTGGTGGGACTGCAAATGAGGACGACCACTATGAAAGTCATATGGAGATACCTCAAAGAACCAGAAGTACACCTACCATTGATCCAGCAATCTTGTTATTGGGTGTTTACCCAAAGAAAAAAAGGCATTTCATCAAAAATAGACATGTACTAAAATGTTTATTGTAGCTCAATTCCCAATCATAAAGATGTGGCCTCAACCCAAGCACCCATCAATACATTACTGGTTTAATAAAATGTGGTTTATGTATACCATGGAGTACTATTCAGTCATAAAAATTGTGAACTAATACTTTTGTACCTGTATGGGACTGGAGACCATTTTTCTAAGCCAACCTGTGGGTCACGACTCCTTTGTAACAATGAAAATACATCCTGCATATCAGATATTTACATTACAATTCATAACAGTAGCAAAATTACAGTTATGAAATAGCATGAAAATAATTTTATGGTTGGGGGTCACCTCAACATGAGGAACTGTGTTAAAGGGTCATGGCATCAGGAGGCATTAGGAAGGTTGACAACCACTGTTCTAAGTGAAGTATCACAAGAATGGGAAAACATCACATGTGCTCACTATTAAATTAGAACAAATACCTTAATACCCATGTACACATTTGGTAGTAAAGCTTAATGGAAAGCAACGGGCACCACCTGTGGCTCAGTGGGTAGGGCACTGGCCCCATATGCTGAGAGTGGTGGGTTCAAACCTAGCCCTGGCCAAACTGTGCCAAAAACTACCCAGGTGTTGTGGGTGCCTGTGGTCCCAGCTACTTGGGAGGCTGAGGCAGGAAAATCACCTGAGCTTGGGAGTTGGAGGTTGCTGTGAGCAGTGTGATGCCAGGACACTCTACCGAGGGTGATAAAGTGAGACTCTGTCTCTACAAAAAAAACCAAACCAAAACAAAACAAAACCCAACTTAATGGAAAGCAAGAGGATGGGATGAGGCAGGAGAGGAGGGGTAATTCACACCTACTGGGTACAATGTACACTGTCTGGGTGAGGAACACACTTACAACTCTGACTCAAACTGTATAATAGCAAGTTATGTAACCAAAACATTTGTATTCACACAATATTCTGAAATTTTAAAAAGCTAGAACCAAAATTACCTTTGAAAATTCTTCAATGTGGAATCTGAAATATGGAGAGTTAGCTTGGTATAGACAGCCTTAATTTTTAAAAATCATTAATCACACCTTAATGCTGTATGACCATGGAAATGAAGCTAACTCCCTCACTTCATTTCTCAATGTTTTTGTATGTAAAATGGGGGTAATAATAATATCTATATTTAAGAGTGCTGGGGAATTAAGGTGTGTAACACAGAGAGAAAAATGCTTAATACATAGCACATCCTCAATCTGTTATTTTAAAATATATACCAAAAAGTATCTAATACAAAATGTTACTTGGTGTTTTTATCATGTGTAAATAAGAAGGTAAGTCCTATCTGGTGGAATTTTTGTAGGTTAATGTAAACACAATGTGTTGTCACAGTACTGCTCCCTTTACATGCTTAATGAATCATTATTTTCTGAGATAGATTCTCAAGAGTAAAAATTAAAATTTATCGCCTAAGAACTATCTTTCTTTATGTCTATAACTTTATTGTTGTGTATTTTATGATGCATGTTGTACTTAAAAATCCAAATTATTACTCAGAGTAGCGGAGGTACTGGGAACTCATGGTCTGATGCTCTCTCAAACTACATTGAATATCCATACAGTTGTTCCTACTTTGTGTAGATTTTTCTTTTGACTTTGATGATATTATATATGTCTAATTTTTCATAATTTCCTCACATACCATTTACGAGGTGTTTTCAGTGGACAAAGGACAGAAATTGCATCTTGATGAAGTGGGTGGAGCAAAGCGTAGAAGATTTTCTTTATAGGAAAGCAAATATTTTAATAATCTATTTAGCATTTAGGAAAAACAGAATGATCTTCATGCTTCTTTCAGAACCCCCTGTATAAGCAAATCACCACAAAGGAGAAGATTTTCTGTACCCAATGACATGGTTGTCAACTTTTGGAAAGATGTCTACCTCAGTGTATATACTTTAGAAATTCTGATTCTAAGGATAACTCTAGTTTAGTGCCCTCCTCTTTTCATCTTGCTTGCTTTTGGCAGAAATCTATTTCATTATGTATGCCAGAGCTAAGATGTTCTAATGATTTGTAGCCCTAGGGTCCTTTCTATTAATAGACGTCGTGACAAATTAAGATAAATCAAAGAATAGAGAACATTAAATAAAACAAATTTAGGCACGTTTTGAAAGATGTGACCAAGAATAGCAAAAGCACTAATAATGGTGTAGTTCCCAAGAATGGATAACAATGTAGTTCTGTTATCATCCTTAGCCTGAAGGAGAATAAGAATTCTAAAATCTTTGAACAGAGCAGTATAGGAGGAGAAGGCCACCAGATAGGAGGAGATTTTCTGATGAGGGACCTTTTCAGCCTAAGGCAATATTATAGGGAGCAAGCCAGGAGTAGGACTGGCCACATAATTTCCATGGCCCAGTAGAGAAGAAAAATGCTGAGCTCCTCGTTAAAACATTTTGAAGAATTTTAAGACAGTAAAGCAGAGATTTAAACCAAGCAGAGGCCATGCTCAGAGCATGGGCCTCTGTGTTGGCATACAAGTCTCACAGATGCATGAAGCCTACCTTGGGCAGGAGACAAAAATGATAGTCCAGATTGTCATTCTTTCCTTTATTCAGAATCCTTTCTGTTGCTTCCCACTTGCTGGACTGAGTGAGAAACCATTTGTGTAGACAGGTCATCTTGTTGAGATACAGAATGCAAAGAAGTGATCCAGAGGGACAGAAGTAAGATATCCAATATACCCAGTTTTTGCATTAAGCTGAAGTTGTTTATCCAACACCAATTAAAAAAATTCTCACTCTCATTGTAAGTGTGAAGAACTGACTTCTATGGATCAACTTGAAATAAATAGAAAAGAAAAAAACACAACTTATGCAAAATGCAAGTTGAATGTTAACAAGAAAGATAAATAAATAGAAGAACATCCTGCCAAGAACAAGCTGTACATGTTTGGAAATTCATTATGACATCATAACTTCATGGTATACAACCACTTGTCTGCAATTGACAGAACCTTTATGAACATTGCTATCTTTTTTTCTTGCATGAAATAATAGTTGTTTTATATGAGTGCATTTATTTTGTGTTCCTCTCTGACAAAGTTAGGATTAGTGCATTAAATGGTGAACTATATTTTCAAAATCACAAAATGATAGAAAAATACAAGTTGATAGGGTAAAAATGATCGATATGAGAACTTATGACTATCATGTATTGATTTATCTTTATATATCTCAGCCCTACCTTTTCTTACTTTCATGAATGCTATAGAGAATTATCATTTCTACTTCAAAGAAGATAATATACTTTTTTCTGAAATTATGCATTCCTGCATACACACTGAGAAATATATGCATATATACAGATTCAGCAACTACATTTTAATATGCTTTTGTCTGAACATTTACCTTGAGGAATATAACCTTTTGTCTGAACATTTACCTTGAGGAATATAGCCTTTGTAAGTCTTCCATTATTCTGAATGTGTGAGCCTATTATGAAATAAATGCATTTTATATAAAGTTGAAAGATCACCAAATATATACTTGAGGATAAGTCAAGAATTATTTATTTAAAATGTTGGGGGCATATCTATGGTCCTAAAGCTATCATTCATTCATTGATACAATTGTTCAATTTTTTTTATTGAATGTTTACTATGGGAAAGGCATGTGAAAAGCAATGAAGAAAAGAGGAATAAATCTTGTCCTGCCTAGGATGAAATGTATTAATAAAAATGTAAAAACAAACCAAAACTCCAAGAAATGTAAAAGTTAATAGAAATGTACATTAATTTATTGTTTGTTGGATTTATGTACTGCTAGAATGTAAGCTTCACAAAGGTAGAACTTATTCTGTATTATTCATTGCTGAGCCTCCTATACATCAAGTGGCATCTGACACATAGGAGGTCTTCAATAAATCTGTTAAAATAATAAAAGTGAATGAATAAATAAATAAAATACTGT
Organism: Arctocebus calabarensis; assembly: GCA_963573935.1. Taxonomy (NCBI): domain Eukaryota; kingdom Metazoa; phylum Chordata; class Mammalia; order Primates; family Lorisidae; genus Arctocebus; species Arctocebus calabarensis. Next base: position 25,735 of record CAUYON010104448.1, on the reverse strand, counting down.
GAGAACACAGTAAATAATTGTTAACTATCTATGAGAGAAGAGTCAATAAAGATAAAATAATTTTAATGATAATAATCATAGGTAATACTCGGTGTTTACTATATGCCAGGCTGTGCTAACCATTTTACATGCAGTTATTGATTAATCCATACCTTGTCTTATAATAGAGTTACTGTTTGTATTTGTAGTTTGTAAGTAAAAAAAAGGACAAGGGAGAGGATCGGAAATCTGCTCAAAGTCACAGATAAGGGCCAGAGTCAAGTCTTAGTAGACTTCACATTTCTTGGTCTAAACCACTAGACTAATTCTCAGAGGATCTGAGAATGATAAAAGGATAATTGGTAATAGGCATGGTAGATAGGAGAAAATACATGACTTAAGCAGAATGGCACAAATAAGAATACTAGGGACAGCATATCTATGAGAAGTTGTAAAGATAGCCTGAAAATATGGCATGGTCAGTTTGTGAAACATATGACAAATATGCTAATGAGCCTGTGTGTTATTTCAAAGGAAATACAGAGGTATCGAAACATATGTTTTAGCATGAAGAAAGTTGCATATTTATTGATTGTTCATTCTTCTTAAATTCCTTCAAGTTTTGCAGTTTGAATTACATGTCAAAAGTGTGGTATAACAGACTTTCATTTAAATGCAAATTTATTTATTTCTTAATTGGCTTAAACACTAATTTATTTGGGACAATGTGTTTGAAAGAGCCTTGTATAAATTGCCACACAATCTGCATGTGTTTCAAAAGGATAGAGATAATATAAGTTAAATAATTTCTCATGTTGGAATGTGAAGGACAAAGCTCAGAGAAACATGACTGAATACATGTTTATATAGAGTATTTCAGCTGGAAAATTCCTTGGTGACATTTGATAGAACATTAAATTGAAACCTTCTATCAAATTTATAAAATTTACATTTAATGGAACATACTACTTATCCTCAGAGAACCAGCAGACATTTTGTATAATGTGATTTTATAAAACTATCAAGAAAGTTTCTCTTACACTATTTGCTACACAAGAAACATTATCTGATGAATAGAAAAAAATTGCATTGATATTGAATAATCCTTGAATCTGTTTAACACACAGGCCCACAATATTTTCTAATGTTTCTCTTGCTCTATGATTGAAAATTTATATATAATGATGGGGATAAGGCTGAGATTGATTATCTATCTGTCTATCTATCCTAATCCTTAATAAGCAAAATATACCTTTCAATGAACTTTTATATTTCATAATTTTATTGCTGCTTTTCCTTGAAAAGTGAGAAATGTTTAGAACTACCAATTTTAGCTAAAATTGAGTATAATTGACTATTTTATCATAAATTTTGTTAATCTCTAATTCTTTCCCAGAATCCCCTTTTCTGAATTTTTTTCAGATTAGAATTGGGATGAACAAAGGACATTAGTGATATCTAGGAGGCATAAATGAAGCAACAGCCCTGTTTCCAGGAGGAAATGGTGACTAGTTATGGTGACACACAGAGACAGAAATGCTGCCAAATTTTGGCTCTTACTTATTTTTCTCTCCTGTGTTTCCAACTTTTTAGGGACCACTGACCTGCTGATCAGTAAAAGCCTCAGGCCCGTTACAAGACGCTTCCTTCACACTTACAGACTTCTTCCTTAGGCTTCTCTGCCACATTCCCCTCCAGGTGCCAGTTAACTTCTAAGATGTACTGGCTGGTGATGTCCCTGATTTTCCTCCTACCCCACACAAACTGTGACTGCCCTAGCTTTTTTTATACATTTGTGTAAGTCTCAACTTCCTTTAATAAGTCTGATAACTCATGATTCTGCTTTCTGCAATGAACGTGAGTTGATACTAAATACAAACAAACAAACAGAAAAGCAACAAAAGATAGAGATACAAACACAAGAACTAGTTTAAATAAGCGTGCAAAGGTGCAAAAACGGCTGTTAGTTCAGTCGGCCAGACCAGTTTAAGCCTCACACAGTTCCGTATGCCCTTTGTGATTTTTATCAAATCTAACATAATAGAGAGATAATTTTATATTTCCCTTAAATATGAGATTTACAGTGTGTAGACGTCATTGTTAGGACATTATTAGAAAAATTCAACTAAGATTTTATTTGTACAGTTTCCATCTCATTAGCCTTCATGACATTCTATTTGATCCACTTTTGTCTATTCATCTTCAATCTCAAATATTTATATTCTAGTAATGAGTTCCCTCTACAAATCTAGTGGATTGCAAAAGGGAGAATATCTTGATTCTCAAATAATTAATATTTTCATATACAACGATATAAATGTTGATTTCTTTAAACAACAAATCTAATTTAGGGGAAAAAGTTATCTTTTTGAAAATGGGTTAATAATTCAAATTTTGAACCTTAATTATAAATCTTAAAGCACGGAAACTGGTATCATTTTTTGCAATTGTCAATGGCATTCTTTAAACTTCTCTTCCAGCTTTATGGTTAAGTAGGTGCCCATTGATGAATCCGACGGTATACAGATAGAACATACTAGTTGCAGCCTAACTATCACTTTAGCAGTAGGGAAGGTTGGAAAAGATAATTACTTTTCTTTCCCTCTTTGAAAAACAAGTTTCTGGTGACACAGACTGGGTTGTTGATAAGGGTAAGGCTTTCTTTAGAGGAAAATGATGATAGCAGAAATGCACTAGGATGTTGTCTTGGGTTAGCTACAAAATAGAAAAGTTCACTGATCACAGATTTTAAAGGAGCCTGAAATGCTCTTGGCTCAGTAATGGCCACTGTATATAGGTAGAAGTAAACTCAAATTCTCTCTGGGGTAAAGTTTCTGTATTTTATCCCACCATATGACAAAGGCAGAGGTCGAGAAATGAGTTCATAACCAAAGTCAGCAAGCACAGTGGAAGGAAAGCACCTTGTGTGAAAAGCTAATGACCAATTTTGAACTTGAAAAAATACAGATATCGGAATTATTAAGTATATAGTATAGAAGAACCATATAGGAAATATTTAAATAAAAAATATGTCATTACAGGAATGACAAAAACAGGGCATTAGAATTGAATAGAAATATTTAGAAAATAAACCATAAACTATTAATCGAATGTACTCAACCCTACTATGAAACTATTTTATAGCTTTCATATGAAGGCTATAACCCAATTATGGCACAAGAGTATGGGGAAAGAGGCAAGAGGGGAGGGGAAGGGACAGGATGGGTGAAGGGAGGGTAATTGGTGGGATCACACCTATGGTGCATCTTAGAAGGGTACAGGTGAAACTTATGGAGTGCAGAATATAAAGGTCCTTACAGAATAACCAAGATAATGCCATGAAGGCCACATTAAACAGTTTGATGAAAATATTTCAGATTGTACATGAAACCAACACCACTGTACCCCATGATTGCACGAATGCACACAGCTATGATTTAATAAAAAAAGAATTAAAAGGCTCGGCGCCTGTGGCTCAACGGGTTAAGGTGCCAGCCATGTACACCTGAGCTGGCGGGTTCAAATCCAGCACCAGGACCCGCCAAACAACAATGACGGTTGCAAGCAAAAAATGGCCGGGCGTGTGGCAGGCGCCTATAGTCCCAGCTACTTGGGAGGCGGAGGCAAGAGACTCGCTTGAGCTCAGGAATTAGAGGTTGCTGTGAGCTGTGATGCCATAGCACTCTATCCAGGGTGACAGCTTGAGGCTCTGTCTCAAAAAAAAAAAAAAAAAAAGAATTAAAAAACCCCATAAGCTAACAAATGAAGATTTTCCAGATTAAATTTAAGATCATTAGAAAAAAATCTCAATGGATGACTTATCTTGGGAACAATAAAGAGAATTAGAAAATTAGAAGACCATATCTTAAGAAATTATTCAGATAAGCATATCCCAGATAAAGAGATGAAAATTAGGAAAAAATTATTGAGTGATATGGAGGATAGAATAATGATGTATAGTATTAGTTTAGTGTATATTACAGGCAAAAAAAGATATATATTAATTGAGAAAAAAAGCAATTTATTTTCCAGTACTAGGAAGCAATGGTACCATAAAAAAGAAAAATGTTGAAACTGTATTATAAGTTGAAAAAAAGAAAAAGTGATTTAGGCCCCAATTCATTATATTGAAGCTTTAGAACACAAAGTAAAAGAACATTATAAAAGGACATGTAAGGCTAGGTGTCGATAGCTCAATGGCTAGAGCACCAGCCACATACACTGGAGCTGGTGGGTTCGAATCCAGCCCAGGCCTAAACAACAACTGCAACCAAAAAATAGCCAGGCGTTGTGGCGGTGCCTGTAGTCCCAGCTACTTGGGAGGCTGAGGCAAGAGGAATGCTTATGCCCAAGAGCTTGAGTTGCTGTGAGCTATGACACCACAGAACTCTACTGAGGGCAACAATATGAGACTCTGTCTCTTAATTAATTAATTAATTAATTAAATGGACATGCAAAAAAATCCAGATTATAAGGGTACAATGGATAAAATGACAACATATTTTTTAGCATCAACAAATGATCCTAGAAGAACGTGATGTATTGTGGGAAAAAATCCATCAAGTTGGAACTATGTGGGTGAAATAGACAAGATGCCCTTTCACATCTAAGTTGGCCATAAAGAGGAATACTGACAATGCTGACATTAGAGAGATTACACTTGAATGATAATTTACTGACTGGGTGTGAATTGTGTAACTTCTTTGGAAAACCTTAGTATTATTACTTTATGATAATCAATATTCACACATCCATTTTTTAGCATAGTATAATGCCCACAGAAAAGATGAGTACAAAAAAATTGTAGCATCACTGTTAAAGAAAATATGTAAAAAAGACTCTGATAATCACAGACAAGAGAATAGTTGAAGAAACTGTGATATGTTAAAGTATTACACAAGAGTAAAAATGACTGAACTCTAGTTACATGTGAAAGACAAACCTCTGAAATGTAATATTAAGGGAAAATGCAAATACAAAATGACTGTATAAAATTTGATATCATTTTTATAAAGCTCTCAAACAAGAAAAATCCATTTATAAACTATTTACATATACATATATGAATGCTAAAACGAAAGTAAAATCAAGAACAGAAAAAAGGCTGTAAAAACCCCAAATATAATATACTTATACTGGAAGGAAAATAAAGAGATAGCACAGGAAAGAAAAAGAGTAGCTTAAGTTATATCTCATATTCTTAGATTTGGTTTAATTATTGAGTAAATGCATGATCATTCAATTATTAATCAAAGAAATACAATTAAAATAGAAAAATACTTTTAGTTAAACATTTATAAAAATGTTTAAATTTATTCTCCATATTCTCCCTTTTTTTCTTACTCTTAAACAAGTATTCTTTTCAGCAAAATGTATTAAGTATAATTTCTGTCACCTTTGGGGAACCATTTCATGTTGGAAGGCTGCATTTATTTAGCTGTAGTCAAATAAGGCAGCATTCAAGAAACTTCAATTAGGTGTACTGAAAAAGTATGTTATTTTGTAAAACTCTTCTCACTACTATGTACTTAATAAGTTCAAAAAATAAAAAATGTTAATTGTAAAGTTAAATAACCTTTTAATGACTTTATTGTGTCTACTTTTTGTTGGAAAATATTTGAAAATTTGGTTTCACCAAGTCAGTCCACAGTTTCAGTTGAGCCTCTAATGGGTATCGGCCATTTGTGACATTAAGGAAGATTTGAGAATGAGATTTTGGTTAGACAGGAGAATGCAGATTCACATCAATAAATTGTTGAAGAGCAAGAGAGCATTTTTCAGGCGTGATACCAAAAGCATGGGCATTCAACTGCATTTGTCCATATTTTGATTGGATCTCTTTTAGCATCAAGCAATGAATTCAAAATGTCATACACTGAGAACTCAATCAATTCCATCTGTAATTCTTTAGGTACCTTGATGATATCAAGTAGGTGAGGCTAAAATCCTAATTTGGGTGTGATATGATTGTCAAAGTTAATGAACCTTTCATTGTATTCTCCAATTAATAGGTCTATTATAACTGTGTATTTTTCAAATGATTTACATATATCATCCTGCTCACAAATGGCCTTTGCTAACTGGGGAAAATATTCATCTTATATTTCCTTATGAAGAAGAAGTGTTTTGAAAAAAGACAGCCTTTTTGAAATGCTTGGATTTTTTGCCACAAAACATATATAGACTTAGTTTTACTTTGCAAAGAAATATTCAGGTTGTTTTGATTTGACATAATATTGCAAGATATATGCATTCCTAAAAAAATTTCTTTCAGTAATTCCCATTGCTGAGTCTCTTCTTAAAATTTAACTGTCCATATCACAGAAATAAAATTTTGGCTACCATCTGTCCCTGCAAAAGCCTACACACATCAGAATAATATAGCAAATCCACACTGACCACCTCATTGTTCAACTTTAGCATGTTACAAATTGACATTCTATGTTGCATTTGCACTAATGAGTTAATGCTGATTATGACTGGTTGGAAAGTGTCACTTAAAACAGTAGCTTTAGACCAGAGATGTGGCTAATACCTTGTACCTTCATTGTACCCAGTAAAGGTATAGGAAAAGAAATCAGAGAATCTGAATCTGTTAATACTTTCTTTGGTCTGTGCAATTAACCCTTCATATTTTCCAGTCATGGAAGGTATCCCATTTATACATACGCTCACTAAATTTACTGAAGTTAGTCCAACTTGACATTGATCTTGAAGATAATTTATTCCCTGTGTTCTGTTCACACAGAACTACTTTATAAGTTGTTTCAGTGGCATTATTTCCAGGTCTTATTGCTACTTGAAAGAATTGTCTTTGCTTTCCTTTTTCATCTTTTTATTTCTGTAATACAAACTTTTTCACCTCTCTCACTAATTTAACATATGTGTGCTCCTTGGGAGTGTGTATTTATTGAATGTTAATATTGTAGTATCACAGAACAAGAAAATCATCTTGTCTTTAGCCGAAACAAGATAATACTGCAATTCCCAATCCCTTTTTTTCTTCAGCATTTTCTTGGTCTTCTTTGACATGATGGGCGATAAAGCAGACAGACGCAAAACATCCTGTTGAGCTGTGCAACTGTTCACAAATTCCACTTAAAACAGAAACACAGGACACACTGTCAAAAGCTGATAACAGACTGGCATACTCAAACCCCATAAACTCTCCCCAACTATCCTCATGTACCAGTGGGTCTGGTCAGGTGGGGGAAGTTAGAACTAAATCATGAATGTAGGAGCTATCAATTTATCTCTTATGAATATTAATATGCTACTTGTACCAGTCAATCTCGGAAGGTTATTTTGTTGAATTTTATATTATTCTCAGATATTTTAAATACATTCATCTTAAAAATAAAATAAAAATATGGAAGATGAAAAATATATTAATAAAAATAAAAGGATTTGTTCTGGAAAATTTTGATCCAGTTAAAGACCACATGTGGCCTCGAGGTTGCAGGGTCTACCCCTGACATATATTAATCATATTTTATAGTTAATCCAATTGCTTATACATTACCATTTTTCTTTGTGTTTTATCAATCGACCACAGCAGTTCCCTGCTACTAAGTCATACATTCTCTGTGTATGGCTAAGGAATTTGCATTTTCTAAACAATCTCCATAATCCTTAAGTACATTAAAGTTAGAGAATTATTTCTGAAACAAAGAGGTATTCCACTCACCTGCACACTCGTATACGTGATCCACTATAAATTTTGACATACAGGATTGCAGGTGGACATGTGGGTTCCTAAGGGAAAAGAAATATCTTGATGTGCTTTCCTTGCTAGAAATAATAATTTAATAAGCTTAAAAACAATTTTCAATTGTTTATTATAAGTAGGTTAGGAATTGAATTATGAAAATGATTGCAGATGATGGGCAAAAGGGAACAGAGGCAGGAGAGAAGTGGATCAGAGAAACACAAAATCTGTTGCAAAGTGTGACAGCTTGAAGCCTGACATTTTCAAGTAAAGTGTCTTGCCAGAGCTTCCCCCTTCCCCCAGTTCAACTTGGCTGGAGTTCACTGAGCACTGAGAGACAAGGCTTGCCCAGGGCAGAACTGCCCTCTCAGGAAGAGTGTGTGCTTTGGGGGACTTAGCCAGGGAATGCTGAATTTGCCAGAGTCAGGGTGGGTGCCTAAAACTCGTTGAGAGAGAAAAAGTCTCTCAGGAAAATAAGTTGGGAAATAGCTCCTTTCTTCCATCATCTTGGAATTGGCAAGAGCACCAGTTTGGCTGCACACAAAGCTTCCTGGGGGCTTTAAGTGCCACTCCTGGGATTTGTGTGCATGGTCTGATTGGGATTTGCTTGGACATCCTGCTCCTGGACTGTGATTCCTGCCCCATGCTCTGTTTGTGTTAAGATAGTAAATAACTTAGAGTAATAATAGGATGAGGTCAATCAGTTTAATTAACATAGTTTTTAAAAAAATAGTTTGATTAGAAAATGCAAGCCCATAAAGAAACATGATGTGAAGATTTAGCCTTCCCCCATCAGGTTGATGATTAAAACAGGGATGTGTTCAATGAAGGCTGCAACCAAAAAAAATGGCTGGGCGTTGTGGCGGGCGCCTGTAGTCCCAGCTACTTGGGAGGCGGAGGCAGGAAACTCGCTTGAGCCCAGGAATTGGAGGTTGCTATGAGCTGTGATGGCCACAGTACTCTACCCAGGGTAACAGCTTGAGGCTCTGTCACAAAAAAAAACAAACAACAACAACAAAAAAAACAGCAATGTGTGTAATATAAATAGAGCTGCCCCTGAGCTAAGCGCTTCCACTGGTCCTCACGCCAGAGGTGGACAGTCCCTGGCCAGCTTTAAAAAATTTTCTCCTTGTGTCTTCAACTCTTTATTTTCCCTTATTCTCTGATTCTTGCCAGTCCCTAGGAAAGAACAGTGTAGTTTGAGGCTGGTCTCCAACATGAGATCTATTTCAAACCCTTTCCCTTAATGTCCCGCTTATAATTTTGAAAGTGATGGTTATATCTGCTGTACAAAATATTTATTATTAATGTTATTTCTTAATGCAATATTGTGTAGCAAGAAAGCATGCCAAGAGTTAGTCTAAAATGATCGTGGTTGGCAATGTAAGTTAAAATCATTTTCTGTTCCTGCCTTAAAACTGACTTTGGGTCTAGGCCTGAAAATCAATCTCCTTGATTCTAACTTGGACTCCGGATGAGACTCAGGAACCCTCTCGTAAAGGAAATATTTTACTGTGTTGAATGAACAGACACTTCATTTTAATATTCTGAGTATAACAGGGTGGGGAAGGATTAGCAATAAGACTTTATAATTTATTCATTGACATAATTAAAGTCAAATGCTCCTGGTTCTATGGAACTTCTCGGTCTTATTTTTCTACGGTGACTCTTTTCTGTGTGCTCTTTTTTACTTCCTCTGTGTTAGAAGGTGAATAAAGGTATCTGCACGGCACAGTGTCTCTATAATGACAAGCATAGATCACTTCCAGATGGCTTATATTTGGTGACAATCGAGGGTCGGTAGAGAAGGGATGAAAATTTTTTAAGACTTCATTTGTAATGTGTAGGCTTACAGCTACTCCAAAGACTACGTAATTGGGAGAGGGGTGAGTACTATTGGTCAGAGGTGGGATATAAAGAATACAGGTAGAGTGCATGAAGAATTTAGAGCCCATTCATCCAATGACAAAAGTAAATTTCCAATTCGTTGTGTAGTTTTTAAATGTTTTACGCGGTTTTTATATTGTAGATATAGATAGTATCTGAGTCTGCACAGGATAACAATCACTTCCCAACTTCTCAATGGGAAGTAGCATCTCTGCCTTAACCATTTCACCAAATATATATTTATGAAAATGCACAGAATTGATTAGCAGTTCCCAGCCCTGATCTTACCTTAATTGGGCATCACTGGAACATCAGGCATTATTTTTCTCATCTATAAAGTGGTAACAAAATACCCTTCTACCAACATAATTGGAATATGATAAGGTTTAAGTGAGCTACAATAAAATATGCCTTATAATTTTAGTGAAAATTTGTAATTTTGGTCTGGGGCAACTCACTTTTCTGGCAACCAGGTGCAACATAACGTTGTAGGTATTATCCTTCTTCATATCTGAACTCAAAACATGCTAAGCATACTAACCTGAGTCCCTTTCCCGGAACATAGGGAAGATAGGGGGATCATCATCTGGATTTGAGAGAAGAATCTGCAAGGTCAGACTTAGTAAGACGTTTCAGGAAAAAGCTCCAATACTATAAATAGACAGTCCCCTAGATATCTTCAATTTCTATAAGCTCTATGTAACTGCAGCATCAACCAATTTAATAGACTAGTAATTCTCTTGAATGAAAAATAGTATTATAGGTAAGAAAGAAAGCTTTCATTAGTGACTACCAGACTGATTTGAGCCCAACTCTAAGGTGATGAAAGCAAGCCAGGGCAGTGATTGCTTTGGGATAGTAGATAGTCCCTTGAAATGCACAGAAGAAATTGGTGTGCAGTATAAGGGCTTTGGAGGCGGAAAGGATCTAGGTTCACATTTGTGCCTCATACCTTACAAAATTGGGACTTTGGCCAGCTGCTCAAACTGTCCTTTTTTTATGGTTCTGATCTGTCGAAGTGGGGATAATATCCATGCTACCTCTTAGGGTTGCTGTGAGGATGAATAAGAAAGTATAAGTAACAAAATTAATTACGTACTTGGAATGGTGGATTTTACTGAAAACAAGCACAGAGATTGGAGCCAGATGGCCTCCGTTTGAATATTAGCATTGGCACTTAGCAGATGTGTGGCCCTTGGCAGTTTGCTTAAAAATCTCTTTGGCTCAATTACTTAGATTATAAAAATGGCAAGGATAATAATTGTACCTACTTCATGAGGATTTAGCTAGTTAATATGTTAAACAACTTTAAACAGAACTTAACTTTAGCACATAGTAAGTGCTACTTTTTTTTTTAATGAAATAAATGTAATGAGAAGTTCTTAATATTAGTAAAACTAAGGAAATCAATCTTGTACATATTCCCTAGTTCTTGGGGACAATGTGTGAGGTTGCTTTGCTCATATTATAGCTCTAACCAAGAGAAGCAAATTGTTCAATTAATATTCTTTGAGAAATCAAGGGCTGAAGTTTTCACATACTAAAACCAAAGGCTATAGTCTAGCTGTGAATAATCACAGCTGGCTCCCCTTAAAAGGTTAGAGGATTAGAATGTTCATAATTTTGTATTTCTTAAGCAAATATGTTCAAATATGCAATGCGCAGCTGTTTCCCTGGAAGAATGAGCCAGTGACAAGTTTTATCTTCTAAGAGGAAAGCTATTTTTGGTCAAATGAGAGTGCAAAAAAGTATTTTTAAAATGCCTTTTTTTTTTTTTTTCCGGTTTTCGACCAGGGCTGGGTTTGAACCCACCACCTCCAGTATATGGCACCGGCGCCCCACTCATTTGAGCCACAGGCACTGCCCATTTTTAAAATGCTTTTTAATTACAGGAAGCATAAATATTTTTTGAAGTTCTTTAATTCAGAAAACAGCTTGCATAATTTTTTTTCACCTTGAGAATCATAGAGAGCAGATCTCAAATCCTAGGACACCAATTCTTAAGGACATTTTTGTAATAAAAAAAAAATAATTTGTAGAATGGTAGACGCAAGGTCATTATACAATATATAAGGAAAAACCTTGGTTTATGTAAAAGTTTCTCAATTTTTTTTCCATTATCTTCTCCTTTAAATAGCCTATTAATATATTTTTCTCTAATTGTCCCTCCCATGGAATTTTGATACTCTAGCTACACTGTGCAGATGTTTATATACTATATATATGCTTGTGGTTCATACATAAAAGGTTAAGTTGTTTTTCTACCCCCAGGAACAAACTGTGTTTTCAAGGGTGGCAATATCACTCATCCAGTTTAAGAACACTTGGATTAAAGGGAGAAATTGTAAAAGGAGTTCTTTGTTTTTAGCTTGTGTATGTACCAAAGTGCCTTTTACTTCAGAGCATTTTATTCACTAGCTTTCACAGTTAAGGATATTCTTGCGTCTTTTTTTCTTTTTCTTTTCATCGGTTTTATTTTTAGCATCAATAAACCTATCTCAAATATTTTAGTCTGAATTCTGGAAAGTCTATGTTTGATTGAACATGAACGCTTTTAATGTGTTTAAACAAATACTTCAGATAATTTTTTGATAAGCTGCTATATGCAAAGAGGCATAAGTTACAGGTTAATTATATAACCTCTCAGTTACAGGTTAATTATATAACCTCTCTATTCCTCAGTCCCTTCATCCTTAAAAATGAGTACAATAGGCTTGCCTCATAGGGATTACAACATTTTAAATTAGTTAATATATATGAAGTTCTGAAAACAATGCATGGTAAATAGTAAGCAGTACATCTTCTATGTGATATTTCATTAAAACTAGTTTACGAGGGTGATCTAAGACTTCACATTATGAAAATACAGGTTGAGCTCATGAAACTAATTAGAAGGCATAGATTCAAGTCACACAGCAGGGGGGTCTCTCAAACTGTTGGGAACTAAGGCACATCTTCCACTGGGGCCCCACAGATTATCTCTCATGTTTGACTCATTTTTTAATAGACAGGTTTTCTTGGTGTCTCTGTTCACACAACTGGCCCTTGACTTTAATATTTTTATGGCATTATATCTGGCATTTCTAATCTAATTTCACATTTCTTTCAGAGAGTATCTGATTGGCCTAGGTTGTTAGGCGGTCTCTTCTTCATCCAAATTTCTGAGGTCAAGGATATTGGAACAAGTATAGCATGCTTGGAGACCCAGATTTTGAGGATGAATGACAGTTATGAAGTAGAGTTTCCTGGAATGGAAAAATATGCAAAAGTTGTCTACTGTAATGGGGTAAAAGATAACAGCCATCAAACTATCTTTATGAAGTGTTAGTCTTCAAATTTTTCTTGATGAAATATTCTCAAATGTAAATTAATAATGACAAATAAAACTGAAATGTACTAACACCTGGAATATTTATTAGGACAATATTTTGTAATGGCCAAGACTGATAACTTGGCTATATAATGGCTTATATAACACTAAAGTCTCTTTTATATAAATTAGCTGAACAATAAAAATATCAGATGCGTGATAAGCTGTTAAAACATATTTTAAAAACTTTCTTCATGCTCAATTACCCATAAAATAAAGTGATCCCCCAGAACATCATGGCTGTCTTTAAATATCAGAATCTTATTTTATTTTAGTTGCTGGCAAGTAGGGAGCTAGCTATATGTGTATCTCTGCCTTCTTTAATTTTTAAAATATTCTTGCATAAAATATCTACTGTGGAAGCAATTTTGGGAAAAATGTGACTAAATGTTACTTGATATTTTGCATCAATTAAACATGTTTACTCTCGTTGTGGTGAAAAGATTTTACACTGTGTTAGAATAACAACATACTGTGAAAGTTCAAAATGGTAACATCTCAGAAACATATTGCCAGATAATGTTTAAAATAGTCCCAAGAAATAGAAGAGCTTGAAAATAAAATTTTGGGAAAACATCGCGTCTGTTCTTCACATATAGTGGGCATTAATCATCATGATATGGAACATGCATTTAACATCTCAATATTGCCTTGCTATTTTAGGACCTTGAGTGCTCAAATCCTGTTGGAATCATCCTAGGTTGGATAATTTCAAGGGAATTATCTGGGTTTCAACCACTCCTGCTGTCAAGCTGTTATAATTTACTATCCCAATACTCAAATGGGAAAGATAGATTTTTATCATCCCGTGTAACCCAATCAAGTTTATTTGCTGCCAGTTGGGGAAATGATTCCACACAAGATATTTCTGTTTATAATAACTTTGCCATGGTATTGGAAAGTAAGGTGATTCAAATGTCAGTACAAAAGATATATGTAACATATTTTACAACTGTTTTTAGACATATCTGATTGCAATGAATATAAATAATAAAAGCTTATCAAACATCAAAACACCTACCTGAAAGTATTCACAAACATATTTATAATCAAAATCAGATCACTATAGTCTATATGATGACATACTAAGGATAATGAAAATAACATACTAATCAATTTTAGAATCATTTTATTAATTTAAAAAACAAGTAGTTTTGCTTAGATGGTCAAATTGATGTATTGAGGGGTAAGTGTTTAGCATGTTTAGGTTTATTTATACTAGCACCTCATGGCCTTAAGTATACTGTATTTTTGTTTTCTTTGTTTAAAGAAAGTGGTTTTCCAACAATTTATTATGTGCTCTGATGCGTCATTCAGCTATAAACTAGTCTTTAATTGTGTAATGCATTGCTTATATAATCACTAGTAAAATAATTTAATAAAAATTGATAAAACTCCCGATCATCATTAAAAATGTTCATTAACAAAGAAGATCAAACTGCAACATTCATATCCTACCTAGCAAATACCTTCTAGAGACATAGCATTTTAGAAATAGCCAATATTTCCAGATAATATCTGATAAAATTTCCCTTTTTTTTGTATATGAAAAACAATTCATAAAATTTACGTGTTCTTGTCCAAGGGCGGATAGTTATTGGTAGACCTCCAAGGACACCACTGACTTCTGATTATTTCGGACAACATGGTCCACTCTGCATTTTATCTTTCACTCCTTATCAAGTTTCAAACTACATGAAAATCGGCCTCCTTAAAATTTCTCAATTCAAATAAGCATATTTCCACATGGTTTTCCTTTCTCTCAGATTTTTAATATCAGATTTTTCTTCAACTTTGATTTTTAAAAATGTGAAAAATTGGCAGGAAAGTAAAAGTCAATTTTCTTTGTAGTTACTGCTGTGAAAAATTTTTGTCTTTTCTAGGAAAATTGAATTAGTCTTTGAAGCAATTTCTCAATTTCATCTGAGAAAGCTGATCTTAATTAGCATGCTTGTGTCTGAGCAAATGCAATCCCTTAAGCATAAGTGTTCAGCTTCTAAAACACGAGTCACAAGTGGAATCCATGTCATATTTCACCTTTTAGAAGTACCTTAGTGTACAGTGTGAGGCTTTAGATGGACATTTTATGGTGACAGCTTTATTGAGGTGTAACTGACATATGATAAAATACATATGCTTAAAGCATGCTAATTGGTAAGTATGCATATGTCGTTATTAAGGTATCTATTATCCCAAAGTTTCCTCGTGGCCCTTGTAATCAATCCCTCCTCCCTGTCCTAACTCCAACACTGCTCTCCGGCCTTCGGGACAATCAGTGATATGTTCTCTGTCACTATAAATTGCTTTGCATTTTCTGTAATCTCATGCAATACAATCATACATAAAGTTACTTTGTTCATCAGCCTTTTTCACTTAACATAATTATTTTGAAATAGATCCATGTTATTACCTGTATTAATAATTTATTTCTCTTTATGAATATAGTATCCCATTATAGTAATACACCATAATTTATTGATGCATTTGCACATTGATGGAAGCTTGGATGCTTGGCAATTTTGAGCTATTAAGAATAAAGCTCCTATGCACAAGTTCACATAGATCACATGTTTGTAAATACAAAGCAGCATGCTTTGTGTGAATATAGTCTTAATGTTCTCTTGTGTAAATAGGTAGGAGGGAATAGGCAGCATCACATCATGCACATGTTTAAAATTTTAAGAAAGTGCAAAGCAAGTGGTTGTATCATTTTATGTTCTCATGAGCAATTCATGAGGATTCCAGTTTCTCCACATTCTCTATGACTTCTGCTATTATCCGTCTTTTGAGTAGATGAAATAAATGATTTGCAATTATTTTCTCACAGAGTATTGTTTTTCCTTTTTCTTCATGGCACAAAAGTGTATGTGTGTGCCCGTGTGTGTGTGTATTTTTCAAACATGTGGATATGCAATTGTTCCAGAGGATTTGTTGAAAAGATTATCTTTTTTCTTTTTTTGTGAAATATTTTGGCACTTTTACTCAGAATCATTACTTTATATTGATTATAAATATAAAGATTTGTTCTAACTTTCATTCCATTTCATTAATCTATGTGCCTGTATTTTCCCTAATATTAACTACTGTGGCTTTATAGTAAATTCTGAAAATAGGGTAAATGCTCAAACTTTATTTATTTATTTTTCATATTTGGATTGGCTACTTTTGGCCTTTTGCATATCCGTAAGTATTTTAAAATTGGCTTACTAAATTCGATAAAAATCCGGCTGGTATTCTAACAGAGACTGTATTGAATTTATAAATCATTTTGAAACGATAGCTTTCTTAGCAATATTGTTTTTTCCAACTCAACAAATGAAGATAAAATCTCTTCATTTATTTAGATTTTCATTAATTTTTCTCAAAATACTTTGTATGTTTCAATGTACAAAACTTGTTTGTACATTTGTGACATTTAATCTTTTTTTTTTTTTTTGTAGAGACAGTCTCACTTTGTTGCTCTCGGTGGAGTGCCCTAGCGTCACACAGCTCATAGCAACCTCCAACTCCTGGGCTTAGGTGATTCTCTAGCCTCAGCCTCCCGAGTAGCTGGGACTACAGGCGCCTGCCACAATGCCCAGCTATTTTTCTGTTTTGCAGTTCGGCCGAGGCCGGGTTTGAACCCGCCACCTTCGGTATATGGGGCCAGTGCCCTACTCAATGAGCCACAGGTGCCACCCTGTGACATTTAATCTTAAGTGTTTTAATATTTTTAGTGTTAGTGTGAACAAAATTGTTTTTAATATGCTTTTTAGTATTTAACATAGTTAGCATAGAGAGATTCACTTGATTTTTGTGTTTTGATCTTTTATTCTGTAAGTTTTCTAAGTCGTGTTAGTTCTAATAGTTTTGTTTTGTATATGTTTTTCAGAATTTTCTTTTTTTTATTAAATCATGATTGTGTACATAAATGCAATCATGGGGTAGAATGTGATGCTTTTATATACAGTTTGAAGTATTTTCATCAAACTGGTTGACATAGCCTTCATGGCATTTTCTTAGTTATTGTGTATAGACATTTATAGTCTACATTTAGTAAGTTTCACCTGTATCCTTCTAAGATGCACCATAAGTGTGGACCCACCAACTACTCTACCTCTGCCCATTCTCCCTCCTCCACTGCCCTCCCTTACCCCTTTCCCCATATTCTTGTGCTGTAATTGGGTTATAGCCTTCATATGAAAGCTATAAATTAGTTTCATAGTAGGACTGAGTACATTAGATACTTTTTCTTCCATTCTTGGGATCCTTTGCTAAGAAGAATATTTTCCAGCTCCATCCAGGTAAACACGAAAGAGGTAAAGTCTCCACCTTTCTTTAAGGGTGTATAGTATTCCATGGTATACATGTAGCACAATTTATTAATCCATTCATGTGTTGATGTGCACTTGGGCTTTTTCCATGACTTAGCAATTATGAATTGGACTACAATAAATATTCTGATGCAGATATTTTTGTTATCATGTGATTTTTGTTCTTCTGGATATATACCTAGTAGATGAATTATAGGATCAAATGACAGTTCTATTTTTAGATTTCTAAGTATTCTCCAGATATCATTCTAAAAGGACTGTATTAGTTTGCATTCCCACCAGCAATATAGTAGTGTTCTCTTTTCTCCACATCTAGGCAAGCATCTCTGGTTTTGGGATTTTGTGATGTGGGCCAATCTTATTGCAGTTAGATGATATCTCAAAGTAGTTTTTATTTATTGATCAAAACAGCATGATACTGGCACAAAAACAGAATTTTCTATAAATAAGACCACAGTTTCCAAATAAAGAGAATTTTATTTCTCCCTTTCTAATTTGATTGTCTTTATTTAAAAGATGTTTTCTTTACTAAAATATTTAGGGTTTTTAGTACACTGCTGAATAGATATAGTGAAAGTAGAAATTCTCGTATTGTTCCAGTTGTTAAAGAAAAGGAATTCAGACTTTCACCCTTCAGCATGATGTTTATGTGGATTTTTCCTTGGCTCCCTTTATGAGATGTGTAAATTTTCTTTTTACTTTATTTGAAAGTTTTTCATGTAAATGAGTGTTGGTTTTTGTTAAAAATTGTCCTCCACATAGTGACGTTGGCATATAGGTTTTGTTCTTTATTCTGTTTATAGTATGTATAACATTAATTTTTCTATTTTCAATCTTACCTCAGTTTCTAGTGTAAATCTCATTTCATTGTAGCAAATAACTGCTTACATGTTGCTAGATTGGGTTGCCAATTTTTGCTTGAAAATTTTTGAATTTTTGATCATATGGAGTATGCATCTGTAAGTTTCTTCACTTGTGATGCTGCAACTTTCACTTCAGCATAATACTGCCCTCTGTAATCTAAAAGAGTTTGCCAATGATTGGTATTATTTCTTGTTCAAATATTTGATAGAATTCACCAGAGAACTCTCTGTATTGGACTACTAGTTGTGGGAAGATTTTTAATTAGTATTTTGATGTCTTTACTTGTTTTAGGTCTATCTTTTAAATTTGGAATAAATTTTGATAACTGGTATCATTCTAGGAATTTGACTATTTTATCAAAATTGCTCAATATATATCAAAAGTTGTTTATAATAATTCCTTGTCTCTTTTAACTTGTATGATTTGCAGTAATGTACCCTCTGAATAATTTGCATATTTTCTCTTTCAAGCTCGATTATTCTAGTTAAATATTTGTCAATTTCCT
Source organism: Arctocebus calabarensis (assembly GCA_963573935.1). Lineage (NCBI taxonomy): Eukaryota > Metazoa > Chordata > Mammalia > Primates > Lorisidae > Arctocebus > Arctocebus calabarensis. The sequence goes on along the minus strand of CAUYON010104448.1, from coordinate 7,109 downwards.
TGATCTTTTAACAGAATCAAATTTTGGTTTCATTGGTTTTTCTCTATTTCTTTCTGTTTTATATTTTAGTGTTGTCAGCCATATTTTTATTATTTCTTTTTCTTTCTTTGGGCTTAATTGATTGTTTCTTTTCTAGGTTACTTATTTGAAGATTTTTTTTCTTTTCCAGTTAGAAATTCAAGGGTATGTTTTCTTCTAATCACTACTTTTGCTGCATCTCATAAACTTTGACCTATTTTTCAAACAAAATTTTAAAAAATGCTGATTATTTCTTATTTAATCCATAGATTATTTAAAAGTATTTCATTTTCAAATATTTGAGGATTTTAGAGGTGTCTTTTGATTGTTAATTTCTAATTTAATTCCATTGTAGGCTGAGGACACATTTTGCATGATTTCAGTCTTTAAAATTGTATTTAGTCTTATTTTATAGCTTAGCATATATGCCATACAACTTCGAAAAATGTTTACTTTATTTCTGACTGGAGTGAACTATATGTCATTTACACTTAGTAGGCTAAAATTCAAGTATTCTATATGTCTGTCAATTACCTTCCAATTAACTGTGTAGAATTGTCTTTTGTTTCAGTTTTTCTTCATATATTTTGGAACATTATGAAATGCTTCTCTTTATCTCTAATAAAATTCTCATTTTAATTCTTGGCATGCCCATTTAATTAGGTTATTGATGTTATTTTTACTTCATTTGTGAGTTATTTTCTTAGATATGATAGTAATATGAGCTTTTCACAAACTAGTACAGATTCATGATTATTTGCCTCTGGTAAAATATAGGGAATTGCTCAAATTAACTCAATTTTATCTCACACCTTTTGTGCTATCACTGTCATATACATTGAAATTCCATATGTTAGAATTACAACAGCACAGCATTATAATTATTACTCAGTACATTATTTTGTCTATTAAAGAAGTAAAAAGAATAAGTGAGAAAATTATATATTTATTGAGTCTTTTGTATTAACACAAATACATTGTGATATATATATCATAATATATTATATATTTAATATAATATAATTAATATATACATATTTAATTGACACTTACAATCCCCATTTTTTTTCTTGGAGATTTGAGTAATTATCCAGTGTCATATTCTTTCAGTCTAAGAGACTTCCTTTATTAATTCTCTGTAAGACAGTCTGACAGAAATGAATTTCTCACTCTTTGATTTTCTGGAAATATTTTTACTTCAGTGTCACTTTTCAAGGATTGTTTGGTTGAATACAGAATTCTTGGTTGCTTTTTGCTTTTCCTTGCAGTATTTCGGATATGTTGTTTTACTCTTTCTGGCCTCCTTGATTTCATTGAGAAGTCAGATGTTACTCTTATTGAGGTTTCCTTCATGATATTAGGCTTTCATGTTTACTTGAGGCTTTCTATTTTTTTTTTTTTTGGTAAGGCAGGGGGACTCTTTGCTTACACTATCCATGTATATATAAATATATCTCTTTATATTTATTATACCTTTTACAATTTCTTGAATGTGTAGGTGAATTTTTTTTTATCACATTTAGGAAGTTTTAAGTATGTTAAAACTTTAACTAAAGTTTCAAGTTTTCTAACTGGAAAAAATAATTGCCTTTTTCATCCTCTCCACCTTGGCTCTAATTACATATAAGCTGGTATTTGAAATATTTTTAAAATATTTTGATAAACATACTTAATTGCAGAACTTTAGCAATGTCACTGTGCATGAATATCACCTATTGCTCCAAATTTAGGAAATACACTTTAACTTTGCAGAGAAGGTGCTAGTCTTCATGACTTATCCCAGCATAGTAAACCTTCTTGCCTGCCATATAGGCAAAAATACTGGTGCAGCTTCAAACAAGGATGATACAAACAAATTTTCACTGTTCTTGCCTGAAACTTAGTAGCAAACGGTCACAAACATCTCTCTCATGTTGAACATCTTGTCTATTTTTGGAGTTTCAAATGGTTAATTTTATTAATTGCATAGAGTTTTAATGTTGCTATTGAGGGAAAAAAATTGCTCTGTTAAAAGTTTTAACTCTGCTTAACTTTTAAGTAACTTTTTATAACACAGGGATGAGTTATAACAGTTTAAATATTCTTATCTACTAATTTTATCATCTATGCCAGTTTCAAATGATAAAAATTTGTTTTCATTTTTTTAATTCTTTGATTCTTGCTAATTTATGTTTGTATCAGACATTATTGTTTTTACCCGCTCGCATGCTGATAGTTTATTATTTTATGAATATTCTTAAGGTTTGATCTGGGAACTTGTTCTTTGGAAAACTGTTTATTCTGGGGTTTGCTTTTAATGTTTCTTATAATATACTTCTGAGTTCTCTACCCAAATCACATGAATCAAGCAATTTTCTATTCTGACTGGTGAGAAAAGGTAAACATAATTTCTAGCCCAATGATAGTGCCATGTACTGTTATCCTATCATTTCTGATGGTTCTTTACCAGGGCTTGGATAATTTCCTCCTATAAAAGTTTGGTGGTGATCACACCACTGAACACTTGAGAGGTCCTTTGGCAGATACCCAGAGGTGTTTCTGTGCCCGGGGTCTTTCTTATGATCCCCACTTTCTTTGTCTTCCCAAGCTCTCAGGATGTCTCTTTCACTTAGGAAGGATGCCAAAATCCACGTGAGTTTCTCCTTTTATGCCTTGGGGAGTTGTGGGTCTCATGTCATTTGTTTTCCCTTAGAGATCTATCCTTTGTTGGTCAATGACTGGAAAAATGTTTTTCATTTATTTGCCATGGTGCTTTTGTTTCAGTATTACCCCATCATAGATGGAAAATTATGAATTCCTAGATTTTTTTTTTTGGTAAAGGGAAAAAAATTTTCCTTATTAACCCGAGCAAGTTTACATTGAAGGAGAAGATAGCTCCCATCACTGCAGCCAGGGTGTGAAATTAGAATGTAAAGTGTGATACCCCCAGTAAATTTGATACCAATGAGCAAAAAGCAATCAGGAGAGCAGCAGATGGTATTGTTTGTAACTCTGGGAGAGACTTGAGGCTCATAGTCACCATCTGCCTGCACGGCGTCTTCTCAAACTCAATGTTTAGTAAGGTTTATTGCTACTAAACTTATGAGCATTATGAGACAGATTACCAAATTCCTGCATTCTGCTATGCTTTAATTAAAAGAAATATATGTCATGTGCCGGATGTTTATATAATTATCACTACCTCTTACTCTTCTTAATAGCATCTTCCTTTTTAGTGCAATATGATTTTTTTTTTTCCAGAAGAGACATTCTCTAAGTTATACAACCTTTAAGAGGTCTCTGGGATCCATCATTGGGCTTTGTGCAAATTCTTGCAAAAATCCAATCTCCGAGCACCTTTATTAAATCTGACGCTTCGTGGTTAGTGACATTCTCATGAATGCAGTTTGTGTTTCCTTTTATAGATAGTATAATGCTGATGGTTATATATTTTGTATTCCCAGAAACACATGTTTAGGAAAGTTTAGAACATTCATTGGCTAAAAGCATTGTAGCTATGCACACTGAAGTTTAATCGATTGCTGGGAACATTTGGTGAGACATCCATGTAGTAAAGCATAATTAATCACAACTTTGGACAGTAGTGCGAGTAGCACATCCAAATTTGCAGATACATTCCTCAGCGGGCATCATCTCTATTCACAGTAGTAGTTTGAAGTATAGGAAAGTACCATCTGTGGGTCAATACTGGTCAAGTTCAGCCTCTTAGAGTTCAAAGGAACACATAGGGCAACTCTAGTTACTTTCTTTGCCAACACTGTGATGATCATTCTGTCAATGCCACCCAGAATAAAGAAAGTGGGTATCCTTTGCCATTGTATTTTTAATATAAAAGTGCATAGTGACTACCTTAATAACTAATACTTTGTTTTGGTGATATCAAATCTTATGTGAACTGAATAAAAATATATCTGTTGAGTCTAAGATGGTATAAATTCTTACTAGATATGAAGGCTTACAAACATACTTCAAACACCTTTTAAATATATACATAAAACTATTAGAATAACCAAGATACTTTAAAAAAAATTAAAGGGTAGGTGGTCTTTGCCCTAGTTCAGAGCTACAATAATTAAAACTGTGTGTTCAAGAAGCATAATGAAGAAAAGATTTACAGTATTTTCTCCTAGTTATTTAGTTCACAGATGTGCAGTAGTAGGCATAATACTTGACATTTCTGTGTTTTGACTTGTTTACAAGTAAAATGAAAATAATATTAGTATCAATCTCAAAAGGATGTTGTAAGGATTAAATGAGCAAATGCATTGTACATATTTCTAAGTCTCTTAGGCACAGTGAAAGCTCAATAAATGTTAGGTGCTGTTGTTGTTGTTGTTGCCATTATTATCTTATGTGTACAATTAGTATTTATGAGCCTGACTACATAGGTTTGTATTCTGCCTTTGTCTCTTTTACTTTGTGACTCAGTTGTCTCATAAGAAAATATAGATAATAATAGTACTTATGTCATAGAGTTTTTATTTGAATTAAATGAGTTATGAATGTAAATTACTAAAGGAAGTCACATAGTAAAAAGAAACCTCAATAATTATTAGATCTAATTGTTATTATTGTCATTATAATTGGTATCTATTAACTGGTATAGGTGTCAGTGCCCACTGTGGCACCCTGTCACGGAATGTCACAGCCAGGACTACAATTAAAGGTACAAATGCCTACAAGAGGTGGGCTTCCCAAATCTCCGGGGAGAGCCCTGAGCAACCTCAGCCAGGGCCTTTTATGGAAGGACTATGCAACAGGTGTGGGGTCCCACATACTAGGATCATGTGCTTAATGGTCACTATGTGCTCTTGCCCACTGGCTTGACTCCCACCCTGTGGTACCACGAATGTTCTATGTATTATACCTGCTTCCTAGCAAGCAACTGACTCATTAACTCCTGCAGCTGCCTGAGGGCTTGTCTCCGGGCGGCAAAACATCTCCAAGTTGGCTAGGAGATTGTTTCGTTTCCAGGGTCTTCTTCAAGAACCAGTGACCACTTCCACAAGCTTGGTGCACAGTGTGCTACAATAGGTAAATATTAATGAAGAGAATAGAAAGAGATGATGCAAACCCATTTATAGAAGATAATAGTATGATACAACATTATAATTTTAAGTCAATGGGAAAAGCGTAATACAAATGACCAGAAAAATGACAAAAGAACAATAATCATTGGAAAGTAATCAACAACATTAATAAGCAAAGAAATATTTAAATGCATTGTCATATGTTGCTAGAATACAGTTGGCAAAAAAGGAAAGAAATATTATACTTGATATGTTAGTTTATTAGTGTGGCCATAACAAAGTACCACAGACTATGTGGTTTCATCAGTGAAAACCATTTTCTCACAATTCTAGAGGCTAGGAAGAGCTGGTACTTTCTGTGAATCATGAGGAAACTCTCTTTTCTTGATATCTGCCCTTGGCTTGTAGATTGCTGCCTTCTTCCTGCATCTTTATATAATGTTCCCTCTGAACATGTCTGTATCCAAATTTTCTAATCTTATAAGGACACTGGTCATATTGGATTAAGGCATATGCTAATGACCTCATATTAACTGACTTACCTCCTTAAATGTGCTATCTTCAAATACAGTCACCTTCTCAGTTAGTAATTTGTCAGGGGACACACTTCAGACCATAACACGCTTTTGGAGAAGGTGAGGCTATGCATGTTTAAATATCATGGAAGTCAAGTTATATAATATTTTTGATGAATAGTTTGGACATCTGCATTGAGAATATTAAAATGTATAAAGCTTTCACCATAGTATTTTATTGCTAATAGTTTGTCATAGAAAGGTTGAGCCACAAGATATTCATTGAAGCATAATTCCTAGGGGTAAAATGTAGAGATAAGATCAATGTTTACACTATGTTTTTTTTCCAAATTACAACCTGTCCAAAAGATTGGATAATTTATGAGCATTAAACTGATAAAAAATGAGGATTCAGTGATGTAGAGTGATGTTGGCAATATTTAGGTAAGTGAGAAAATATGTTAAATGTAGCATCTCTTTTTGGCACTATCAATCTTATTCAAGTAAGTGTACATACACACACACACTCATGACAAGTCATAGAAATACTAATAGAAAATATAACATGGAGAACATATGCCATTGTTGCTTTAATTGAGATTTTCTGCTATCCAGTGAGAATAAGTACCTCTGCATATACCTACTGACATTTAGTTGCCCCTCTGTCTTCATGGTTCCTTTATAGCCACATCCAAACATTTTGATTTCCTCCCATTTTGCATAATCTAAATGTTAATTTCTTACACACTTAATTTTTTGCAATTTCTGAGAAGTCAGTTCTTATATTTTCATCCATGATCTTTCAGTATCATTTTTTAATAATCAGTAAATTAAATCCCCAATTGCCTAATTTCTAAATCTTCACTGATATAGCAATAAATAGAAAACATTCCTGGAGGATAGCAATTGTTTACGGTTCACTTGAAAATTGCATTTCTGATGTAGTTTCTGTTCTCGCTTATAGAAGTCATGGTAGCTATGACATTGTATTCCATTCATGTAAAATGAGTCCTTGCAAAATGGATTGAATAATTTTAGGGCATACTGCCAAGAGTATAGAAAAACCCAGATGTGGACAACTAAGCTTGTTATGTGTAATGTCACAGAGGCCTTCTCTTCCATTCTCATAGCCTGATTCATTCTTTCTTATTTTTATTTTCCGAACTCTTTATCTTCATGACCATATTACTGAACTCTTCATTACAGAATATGCCAAAGTTGGAAGAGATAAGATCTCGTATATCTTCTGTACCTCTCGTATCACTGTAGGTGCCCCTTACTCAACAGAGAGAAACGTGCTCTCCTCATATTGTTCCTTTTTCAGAGCCATTTTTCCTAGGGCCTCACCCATGTCTTTAATAGATAAATGCAAAATTATGCTTGTTCTCTCTATTTTCTAATCAAATTTCTTTTTTTTAAATAATTTTATTGAATCATAATTATGTACATTGGTGCAATCACAGGGCACGATTCATATACATTCAGAAATATTTTGATCATACTGTTACAGATATCCTTCATGGCATTTCCTTGATCACTATATAAA